>VZTR01027100.1:202308-372506 GCA_013400775.1 Chaetops frenatus | reverse complement strand
AAAAAAAAAAAAAAAAAAAAGCAGCACTTTGAATCTACTCTTATCAAGGTTAAAGCAGAATTTAATGGCAACAAATCATTCTTGTTTTCACGAGATACAGGGTCCAGCCTCAGAGGTGTGGATGGCATCCAGCTCCCACGGAGGTCAGTGCACCCCACACAATCTCTGCATCCTGCAGCACTGGGGGATGACACTCCTGGGAGCACATCCCTACTGCAAACCCTCTTTGTGAGAGGGGAAGAAGAACAAAACAGAGAGAGGCTCTGTTAGAAGCAGGCATATGAATCAGAAATAGAGATGCAGGCATCATGCAAACTGTGTTAAGGGAACTGCTGATAAAGAGGACTTTTCCAGAGATAAGCACTGTTGTATTTCTGTTAAAAATAAGACTATCACAAATGCAATCATATTTTCTCATGTGTCACTTCTGAAATAAATGATATTTCACTGGGAGGTTGACAGTGTAAGAAATGCAATTAGAATGATTTACATATTAAAGGCATTATTATGTCTTCATTGTAAATATTTCCATCATGATGGCTTTGAACAGAATCTTAGCAAACAGAAATATAAATATCCTCATGCCAGATTTCACATAATCTGAAATCATGCTGTGTCAAATTGTCAATTTTAAGAATTTGCCTAAGCCATTACAAATCTCATTTTAAGCTCTCCAAAGATTCATCTGCTTTCACATAATTGAAAATAACCACTGCTTGTAATGTGTTAATTTTGATGTGCAGTGAATAACGTGGTGCCAGGACCCTTCTAGCCAATCACTGTTTTGAAAGCTAAGCTTTCCATCTCCAGACTGCCTAGGGCTGCATAAACCTTTACAATGCAATTTTTTGTTATTGTTTAATACTAAATATTCCAAAGTATGTCATCAAAATCATGAGAGTTAGAGTTTTTTTCCTCTTCCCTGGGACTGATTAGTGTGTCTTCAGTAAGAAAGATAAGCAAATACAACCTCATTAACGAGCTACAAACCTTAGATAACAAAAAACACCACTAATAGCCCAATTGCTACTGAACAGCTTCTCCTTTTAGAAGAGACAAATCTACTCAGCAGGAACCACGGACCCTGCACTTCTTTGCTTCTATTTGCATTTATTTAAAAATAGTCTTGGCACTCCAGAGAGCACGGATAACATGGAGGATGTGAGGGATGACAGCAGTGTTCCACCAGGCCCAGACCAACAGACACGCAAACACAGGCACGGGCAAAGGGGACTGGGGTTACAAGAACATGGTGCAAGAAGGGTAACTTTCAGCCTGGTTTTGCAAACTCTACATTAATTAGGAAATGATTTCTCAAACACCCATGCATCTCCAAACTTTGTGCTGGCAAAACCACTTACTGCTAAATGACAAGTATAGGGTGCATGCTAAATATTCTGAATTTTTGGTTCTCTAAATTACTGTTAACCCAACATTATTCCTGTCTACCTTTGGTTTTTTAATGGAATTACATATAGCCTGCAGCTCCAAATCTAAATGAAAAATGGAGCTCCAATTGAACCTTAGGGAAAAAAAAGGTAAAAGTTAATGAGATTTAAATCAGTAACAGCCAAAGCTTTCCCTTAAAGAAAACATTATTGATTTTAAAGAGCTACCTAATGAAAAAGAATGGCATTCATTTAAGACTTTGCATTAACTACATTAGTTTCATTTGTAATAAAAAATAAGGATATACTTTACAGTCCAATTAATCAGCAAAATTTATGTACATATTTTTATGAGTTAACTACACATTCCTTAAGCCCTTACTCACAGTTTTGGGTAAACTGTTTATGGTAGTAAAGAAATTAAAATTTCTAAGTCTCAGACTTTAAATATAATTAAGTACCAGTTCCCTATAAGAGTTAAATACAGTTAAACACCTATACAGTTTCTGGGTTTATAATCAATTCTTCACTTGAAAATTGGAAATGCATACTGTTTCACTTTATTCTTTATTAAAAAATGTTTCTGTTTTCAGTTTAAGTAACTGATTATTGGAAAAATTCCCCTCCTATCAGTGCTCTGCAGCTTTTATACAATACAAACAAAAAAATCTTATTGCCAATAGGCAATACATGGACTTTCTGGAAATTCCCTGAATAGGTAGGAAATTTGTCGAGTTGATGGTCTTCATATATTTTCATTCAAACATAATTTCATACAATCACAAGATACTTCATCATATCAGTACAATTCAGGAGTATAATACTGTGATCCTATGACATTTAAATATGGAATACTGGTGACTATGCACAGTTTCTTCCCTGAGAACTGCTGAGAAAACAGATGAAGTGCAAGGTCCCGCAGGCAAGTTTCAAATGACTTTTAAACCCAGCTACTTCTACAAAAAGTAAGCATGCCTGGACCCAGTCCAAACAGAATTTCACCTCCTAATTAATTAAAGCTTCAGACAAAACCCAGCAGAACAACAGGAACATTCACTTCATTTGCTGAGATATCTGAAAGTGCTAAAATCTTAAACTCCATGAATTGCTAAATTCCCTCATAGATACTGAAACCAAGCTAACCTGGGGGAACCCCGAGCCTCCTACCTGTTTCCTCAGCTCCCACTCTGGGACATATCTGCTAAAACTCACTTTTTAAGCCATTGAGCTGCTCGGCAGCATCTCACAGGGCTGTCAGTGCCTCACCTGCTCACAAACAGCCTGACCTCCATCTGTTATTGATGGCCAACAATGGGGTTTAACTCCTCACCAGCTCTAAAGACGGCATTTCTCTCTAACAGCAAACCAGGAACAAAGGTAGCTGCAGTTTCTCAATGAAGCAAGCAACAAATGTCTCACATAAAGCTCGTGCATGCCAAGATGACAAAGAACATGTAAAGGTGCCCCATATGGTACCACAAATACCAATCTCCTAGCACAGCACTTCTCTTTCAATCCAATTCACTGGGACAGCACTTCCCAGGGGAGGTAAGACTTGTCTAAACATGTCTGAATGGTTGACTTCATCTTTACTTTGTTAAAGCAAAAGATAGACTTACAAAGAGATGCATTTATTTTTAATAAAGAACATTCATACACGTTAATTTCACCTGCTACAGGACTGTGCCTTGAAGAGATTTTTTTTAAAGTAACTGAATAAAACTTAATCCATCTGCTTCACAGAACTAAGAATTACATCTGCCTCTTTGTGAGCTGATTTACAGATCCCTGGCAGCTCTCCTCCCCTACCTTCAACATCCTGCTGTGCTTACTTTCTCATTACTGTGGCCACCTTATTCACTTTGTCATCACAACTCAGAGCAGCAGTGCAGCTTGGAGTCAAATCCTACCATGATCTTCCCTCACCTTTCCCAGTTCAACCCATAATGTGGATTGCATCCCAGAGGCAAGCCAGCCCTCAAACACATCATCTTTGGAAGAATTTTGGTGGACAGAAGGAAATTGCAACTCGGGTACACTAGGTTGGTTTTGCACTTAGTTCTTCCCATTCTTTAATTATGAGGTAAATTAATAAACATGAGCATTATGTTTGTGGTATTGCCTAAGGCATGACAAAAAAAACCTGAAACTACAGGAGTTGCATCCCTGAATGGATCTTAAGGGAAATAATTAATAGAATCTAACCTATCATTGCTTGTTCCTCTAAACCACGTATTTTAGTAATGTTCAATAAAACTCTTTGGAGAACAGAAGCCAGTCCTTCCTTCCCCACACCAGTGTGACTGGAGTGCACTGCATGTCAGTGGGATGCACCACAGGAGCCCTGTGAAGGCTTAGGCCAGCAGTGGGGATGGACAGAGTCACTCCTGTAACCCCAGCTGGGGTTTAGATCTAAGCCAAAGGGACCAGGAATTACCAGTGCACTGAGGGTATCAGCTGGCAGTTGGAACAGTCCTAGATTGAAAAACATAGGCTAGGTCTGAGGAAAGCAATAAACAGCTGCTACTAACCCTGCTGCCATAGTGATTTTCACATCCAAGGAAGCCTAGCCTGGTTTTTGTTTGATTCCACTTTATACCATGTTTCTCTTTGTTGTTGTACAGCTGATGCAGGTGTTACTTTCTGGTGTTTTATGGACCACAGCTCAAGAACTCCCAGTTTAAAGCCTATTTCCCAGAAAATCAGTTTGTACACAGCTCAGGCTGCTCTGACAGTAGGCAGCCTTGTACTACTCCTTAACATCCTCCTGATTTTAATTACCATTGCCCACATTCAATGAAGAAGGTTTAACACATCACTTCTGACTTTTGAAACTTTCACAAGTAACAGGCTTTCACAAGATTTTTTTTTTTCTTTTTTTTCTCCCTTGTGTCTCCTACATGTTGCTTTTTTCATTGTTTCTACCCACAGAATTTAACCAGGTTCACATGCTGTCTGTACAATAGCAAAAACTTCAACACTTGGAATTTGAAGATTGCCATCCTCCCCAAGAGCCCTTAGATGAGTGTTTGCTCTGTTTTATACATTCTAGTGGGAATTCCTACAAGTACCTTGACCTTTCCTCTCTGCCAGCAGGAGGATTGCTGCTTTCATTGCAGGGAGAAAACAACAAAAAATATCCTGGCCATACAGACCCAAGGTTCCCTGGTGGACTGATGTACAAAAGAGATGGGATTTCTTTGGGGACAGAAAGACAGTGCTCACAAAGAGGTGGCTGAATCATTCAAGCATTTTTTATGCCTGTAACTTTACCAAGCCTCTTTTGAGCTTTGACAAAAGTTTCATAGTCAGATGAGACCAAATGTTGGGCTCTTTAAGCATCAGCTGCAAATGAAAGAAGTCCTCCTACAAAAAGCATCTGAAAATAATTTCTTTCAGCTTTGTCAAGGCCAGGCATTCCCTGGTCTTGCATCCATCCAGATGGTGAAGGCTTAGGACGTCCATCTTAGGACGGCCTTGTCAAGAAGATAAAGTCTGCTCACCAGTCAGATTAATATGCTAACAAAATCCCTTGGCCATTAAAGATGTAATTTCAACCCTGATTTCTTTTGTAAGAAAAATAATGTATTACAGACTTTGTCAAAAGAGCTTTGTTAACACTAACACTTGAAAAACAACTATGCTAATATGACATTTCCCATCCACTTGTTCTGTACTTTTATGCTACTTAGCAATGAACTACAGCGATTCCCTCCCAATCTCTAATATTTGGCTATCTGAGTATACACAGGAGGTCACTTTTTAATTATTTTTACTGTGCTAATTTATTGTCATTTTTGACTTATCTAGAGTACACACTTGCACTTTAAACCTGACTAGATATGTCATGAGACAAATAATCTTGTTATTGTTTTACTAAAAATGGTTATTACTAAAAATAGTTACTAAAAATAGTTATTATAGTAGTAAATGAATACCCTAGAAAGACCACTTGGGGCAAGACCATTCCTACATGTGCCATTGCCCCACGCTTTCACACAAAATATGCCCCTGGCAGACATTTGAGCACACAGAGCAGCTGTAAGTCTCAGCTCAGAAACCTAAATGAAGCTGAAAAGAGAAAATCTTGGGGAACTCTGGCACTTAAAAAATAGTATCTTGCTGTGACACTGGAACCACATTTAGAAAGGGGACAAAATGGCCATCTTCCCTAACTAGCATTTTTAAAATGCACAAGAGTTTTCAAAAAGCATTATTTCTGCAATTCAAGCTTGTAAACTGGTACTTGTACAGTCACTGGGGTTCAGCCACACAGTACTTGGTCCTCTCTTCTGTGTGACTGTAATGAACATTCTCCACTTAGTGTGATGAATAAAAATCACAGGCCATGCCGAGATGTTTATCTAACAGACAGAAATAGGCTTATCCACAGGAATATAAAAGTTTGATTTAAAAAAGCAGACAAAAGGAATTATCCTCACTTTCTAAAGAAAACAGAAATGAAGCTTCAAATCAAGAAAATATTTTCACACACAGCAACTCTTAAAAACAGTGTTCAGGCAGTTCCTCACAAAGGTAATGGTAGTGAAGGGATCTGAATACAAACTTTTAGTCCACAGCTGCATGAGCTTCCTACTCATGACATGTTGAGAATCCAGGTTAATAAAACAATAATAATCAAAGTTAAACCTAGACTGAAAACATCAGCTTTCCATATTATTTTCACCTCAGGGTTGTGAGAGTCCAAGAGCAGAGGCCACAATTTAGACTCGCACCACAGATGTCTTTGTTAAGCCCTGAGCACTGAAGGATCCCCAGATTGTGAGAGTCCTTTGCTAGAGCCCTCCTCAGAAGAGCTGCATGTAACTACTCCAAGGGCTCCTCTCTCCATCAACATCCCTCACACACTACCTGCAAGCTCTCTGAACTTTTGTGTTTGCTGTGTGATGTGCTTGTGATAATCCCTTACAGGGTTGGGTTGTTGGGGATTTTTATATCTTGGCTCCTCAATTTTTCCCTTTCAATCTATGAACAAGAAAATTCCAACTGGACTTCAGTCTGCTTCTGAAGACAGCTGGCTACACAAATCTGCCATTTATAACTATTTTTAAAATAAAAATGAAGAGATAAGCATTTAGATTATGGGGTCTGGCTGGGGACTGTTTTAAACAAACAAACAACAACGACCAAAAAACCACACCAAGAAGGTAAAGCAAACCACCTCTGCATCATTTGTCTATATAACTTTCACAGCTACTATGATTTCTGAATTTAGTTTTCATTTATAAAAGCCCATTCCTGATTGTACTCAAACTCCTTGGGAAAAACTGGTGTTTCCTTTCTTGACTTGTAACTTCCTTTCCTTTCTGTCCCAGCTTTTCCACATCTGCTCAACAGCTCAGCAAGGAGGTGAGGTGAAGATTACACAGGGAAGCAAAGTGACTCAAATACACGGCCACAAACCATCCTGCAAAGGACAAGTGTCCATTAAATCATCACCAAAAGGAACACTCGACTGTGGGCTGGACTTCAGGTTCAAGGGGGAACCTTGAACAATGTGTTACCTCACATTGTGAGGTAACAGCGCTGTCATCCACAAGCCAATGAGGAATGTTTAGTGGCTGCACCACATTGAGAGATGATCATTAAGGCAACAGTGTAGAACTTGCTTTTATTCTCTGAACAGTCAAAGCCCTAAAATTTCCAGGCTGACAGTTCAATAGGAAAGAAGAAACTTATTATTTGGCCAACTACTTCACATTGTTTTTCATTACTATCTTAAAGCTTTCATCCCCAAATCACATCAAAGGCCAAGCATCATAGAATCATAAAGGTGGGAAAAGACCTCTAAGATCATTGAGTCTAACTATTAACTGTCCCTTATAAACATAGTAACTGGATTCCAACTGTACCTGCAGTGCATTGTATCCATAAAATCACAGTTCAAAAAAGGTGATTTTTACCTCAAGTACTATAAAAGATCCTTCACACTACAGTGCAAAATCACTGATCTACACATTTGTATTGTTTTTGCCAGACCTGGTTTTCAGTAGTGGTGGGGCACAGAGGTGGCTTCTGTGAGAAGCTGCTGGAAGCTTCCACCACGTCCAGCAGAGCCAATCCCTGATGGCTCTGAAGACGGACCTGCTGCTGGCCAAAACTGGGCCAATTAGAGACGCTGGTAATGCCTCTGTGATAACATAGTTAAGAAGAAAATCAAAACAAAGGGGGCACAGTTCTTTCCTAGCCAGAGAAGAGGAGGAGGTCAAGGGAGACATGCAGGTACTGAACCCTGCATGAGAGCACACACATTTCAGAGCCTTTCAGATCTGCACTGCAAGCTGCGAAACCTGCAGCAGCTCTGGCCTGACAGCTGTGCTGAGCTCACACGAGCAGGGCCTGGGACTGCTGCCAGGGCACTGGGGCCATCACTGTCTGCACCATGTCCCTGCACACCTCACCAGCAAGGCCCACTGAGCACGTGGGAAGGCTGAGGCTTCCCCTCTCCACCTGCAGGGCAATCTCCAACATGGGCCTGGTGATTCACAGCTCGAGCACTGTGCAAGGCTGGTCTTGTGGGGCAGCACTGACCCATGAGCAGACAGTGGTTACACGGCTCCTGCTCACAGAAGCAGTGAAAGGCCTACAGGGACTGTGCTCACTAACCTCCCACAGCCAACATGGTCCTTCTGCATGCTCTGATCAATATTTAAATCATGGTGACTGCATTAAGAGGCCTTTCCCCACGAACTGATACGGTGCCTCCAGCCATCCTATCTAGCCATGGTCTGAAGGAAAAAGAAAAGATGAGCCTTGCACTGTATCTTGAAGGCCAGTAGGTTCAGGCATTTTTGAAAGTTTAACTAAGGCTTTCTGGCAGGTCACCTCCCTATTTCCTGATGCGGAAACAATTTTATTTAATACTTCATTGAAATAACAGACCATTGCATAATACCCCCAACAACAGTCTTCAGTGCAAACCTGCCACCTCAAACAGGTAAAGGTTCAATGCAGCATAATTAACAGACTGTGAATTTAAAACTCTGTAACATCCACCTGGAGCTGAGACACCCATCCCTTCCCTTTCCACATCAATGCTGAAGCAAAGAAGCTGGACACTGCATGAATGTGCCAGCTGCTGCCTGGCTGTGACCAGTTTGTGGCCATTCAAACCTGTGGCATCCCCCAGAAAGCCTCAGCAGGTCACTCCAGAGCTGCACTTTGGCTCACTCCCACTAATGCTGCTTCAGCCCTTTTTACTTAAAAGGTGCAGCTCATTACTAATGACACTTGCTAATGCAATTTCCACTGTGCGGCTCAATATTGCTTTTCCAGGAGCAGAGCTGGGAAATCGTATTCTGAGAAAACCTTACACCAGCTGCTCTGAGATATTGAAGCTCTGAGGCTTCCCGAGTAACTGCAGTGGGCGTAAAGTGCCTCTCCCCTCTCGAAACACAACCAAAAGGCAGCATCAAACACATATTGCTCTGCCCATCAGGAGGGCCACACCTCCTGCATCCCTTCAGCCTGTGACACCTAGCATGCAGGCAGAGGAAAAGGAGTATCCCAATCTGGTATTTAAAACATGAACATGTCAGGATATTCCTCACTCCTAACTCTGATTTTCTTGCTGGTCCTTACTTACTGTCTTCTAAGACACTTCAGGATACAGCAGGTGATGTCTGTTCACTCATGTTTTGGAAAAAGGGACAGGAAAAGGAGAGAGAACACAAATGGAAAATATTTCCCAAAGTTTTGTCCAAGAAATCAAACCAGGAACAAACAAACAAACAAACAAAAAAAATAGTGAACACGCTTCGTTCAAATTTCCTTGCCTGAATTTCACCTTGAATAAAGCCCTTGGTGAAAGCCCACTGTGTGTGGTGACTTGGAACATTCAATGTCAAGCTGCTGAAGACTTCAGAAAATTCCTCTCTGAGATGCCAAGAGGAGCAGCAGGTAGAGAACAGTGTGAGCCACTGCAGCTGTCCCAGGACACCAGCCCTGAGCCAGCTGCACTTCTCTCCAGCAAAAATCACTGGCACTGGGCTATGGAGTGAATGACACAGCCAGAGAAATGCTAAAAATGGGAGGGGAGGGGAGAACAGCTCAGAAAAGCTCAGATTAAAGACAACTTCTATTTTAAAGGTTACTCTGAATTATGGCAGGTGCTAAAATTTGTGGATGACTCTAAGTTTGTTTCTCTGAGAATGGCAACTCACCAGGACACTGCCCACCAGACACCAAGGCACAGCCCACCTGCCAGACAGGCAAAACACCATTAACTGAGGATATTCTCAACCGCATTTACATTTTAACTCTGTTTATCAAATAGAAATGGAAACTAGATTTTCCACCAAAGTATTCAGAGTACTTTTCTTATTCCAGGCCAGCAGAATAAGCACAAGAGGATGTGCCTTAGGCCTGTATATCCTGACTATGACCTTCCAGATACTGCACTGATTCCAGCAGTAATATTTTTCACACTTACCTGTCACAACAAAAAACCCTGCCGCATTATCTGAATACAGACACTCATGGGAACAAGCATTAAGCAGATTTTCACAAGGTAACACAGATTCAAACAGATGGACAGTCCCTGGTTTTTAAGCTGTACCATTCCACGGGGTTTCCTTTAGCCAATTTGATCACCTCAGAGGAAAGGAAGCTTTACACCTGATGCATCTGTGCTGAAAGACCCCCTGCCTTCAAAACTACTTTTCTGAGTGTTATTGGAAACAACAACATTAAGATAATGACAAGACTGGCAGTGAGAAATTCACAGGGGATGCAAAATAAATGAAATCAATTAGTATTATAAATACAGGCTGAGTTTCATGTGTCTCACATGTCAATTACTCATATGAACTTTTGAGACTTTATTATTAACAGGTTAGTTTTGGCAAAAGCTATAAAAAATGATAGAAAAACCCAATAGTGCTATTTTAAACGTGTACCACCACACTGCAGTTTGCATAGTTGCAAATAAAATGGAAGAATTGTTTATGAGCCATAAAATGGCTCAGCTAATACCAAGAGACATTTACTGAAACAAAAATTTTGAACAAGCCTGCATCAGAGAAGCCTTATTTTGATTTTCCCAATTAAACAAAGGACAATTTGCACCCATATAGGAAAGTGGATGAGCTCTGTTAAGTATCAGTTCTGGTGGATCATGCATTAACCGAACTTGTTGGTTTTGAGGTCAGCTGTCATTCTTTCCAAACTGCTCCCTGAGCAGATCACAGAGCAGATGGAAAAGGCCAATTTGACATGACTCTCTGGCTTAATTATAGCATTACTAGGACAGCATATGGAGTTGGTATGTACTGTAGAATTTTTATCCAATAACTTTATTTCTCACAAATTCAGTGATCTGGTTCATTTGCCTTGACTTGATCTTCAGTACATAGATTCACTAGAATTGAATTATTTTTAACCTGTGCATTACCAGGCCAAACCTTCTTATCGAGTCCAAAAGCTGCACATCCACACTAATGTTCAAAGAATCACAGAATATAAATTCTATATAAAATACAAGCTTTTTTCCAAAACATCAGTATTTAAGCTGGTCCACTGTTTCCAGCACTAATTATGTCAGACCCCTCAAGTTACCCTGTGAGAGATGAGTGATGCCAGACTGGTCTAGTGACAAAAAGGCTTTGTATTACACAGACTAGCACACCCCAAAGAATCTCATGGCATATGCCTGTCCATATGCACAACACATGCACTGTGCTAGCAAATATAGCAAAAATAGGTCCAGTAGGAAGAGATCACATAAAATCCCTAACACTACCTGGAAGCATGGAGGGTTTATCATCTTATCACAGCACTGCTCCATTTGAAATCCTTGGTTTATGGAAATCACTGCAGTGTTCACACCTGCAAAGTAGCTACCTATCAACAAGAGATTTAAACTCTTGGCACTTATCTTCTGCTGCAAATTCTTTAAGAAAGGTGAACACCAAATGAAATTGGAAGTTGCAGTTCAGGTTCTCTAAATGAGTAGGCTTTTCTAGCAGTTACCAATGTCAACCATTGCATTTGCAACTCTGATAAGCTGTTCAATGTTCAGATCAGATATCAGGGTATGTTATAGGTGCTGATACAATAAACTACAGAACCATTTGCCATCATGAAAAGACAGACTTTAACTGGCCTGAAACCATCACTAAAATTTCTCCATAGTCTATTTTCTCCCAGAGGGTGTTTCGACAGAATCCCAAATCACTGCCAAATGTATCAAAAATAGGAAGCCAGAAAACCCAGCTTCTACTTGAATATTTAATACTCTTTGTCTGTTTTCCTAAAAGGAGGAAATGGAAAAAGGACAGAGCTGTCAAAGTGTGAGAGAAAGTGGTTCACTTCCACTGCCTTCTCTCTAAGCAGTTCAGCTTTTTCCTGATGAGCAGGAATGAGACAGGGCAGCAGTTTCAAATGAAGGAAAGAGGGAAAAATTACCACCAACAACAAAGAAAAGTGTTGGGTTTCTATGACTTCTAAATAGAAAACTGTTGGTGTTTTATGATTTATAAGTAGAAATCTCAGGAAAAAGCTTAATTTTGAGATTTCATCATGAGGTAAAATAGAGAAGAAAAACTTTCTTGTAGAAATGTCACCTCTGAAAACCAGGTTTCAAACCAGATTATGTAATTTTTAATCACCTCTCAGCTCTTCCCTGAAATACAACGGACTCTGAATGCAGCCACTTGACCTGACAAAGCAGATTGTCAAATCTCCTATTGAGAACTTCTTTCCAAAGCTACTTTGGACCCCCATAACATCTTTGACACCTTTTATTCTTCACTTTACCTTCCTTAAAGAGAAATCCAACTTAATTAAAAAATGAACAAAAAGAAAACAAAATGGAAAAATGACAGAAAAAACAAAGTAACACAGGACCAAAAATGTAACAGCTCTGAAAAACTCTCACTGCCTAAAACATTAAAATGTCTAATTTAAGAGGCTGGTTTCTCAAACTGCCACATTAACAAATGATCACCATCAGCCCGCAGTTTAACTACTTAAATTTATAATCCTAGTGAAAATAGATGGATAGTGTGTAATAGCTCTTAATTTGTTTCCTGGGCAGGAACCAGACACCATTTCACCAACAGTCAAGCAGGGGCAAGCTCAGAGGTGCCACGGAGTCTGCCAGTGGATGCTCCCAACTCCTCGGTGTTTTCCTCACCTCTGTGACCCATGGCAGACCAGACAGAGTGTGGAAAGTGGTAGGATTTGAATCCACAGCAAGCACAGTCCTGCTGCAAAGAACAAGCAGGATCAAATACCTCTGACAAAAGAATATCAAACAAGGAAAGAAAATGAGGAACATGTACAGCAGAATAAAAAGGAATCAAATGAATACTTCTGGATGCTCCTCACAAGGTGTTCAGTCTAACTAGATTCTTGCTGCACTCAGTCTCAAATGCACATAAACCTGCAATTTAGTATTTCCTCCAACCCTGGTAAGAAAAAAGAAAATAACTCCTGTATGTTTGTAACTCAAAACCACAGAAATGTCCCCTCTGAATTTTTTTGACAAAGCAGAGGTCAATTTTGGCTGCTCCCTCTGTATCTACTCTGGTATCCATGGAATCCATGCATAATGCTCCAGTAACCATCCCACACAAAGAAAGTCACAATTGGGTCTTAGTGTGAAGACCCAAGTTAGCAGTTGCTCTGGCAGTCATAAACATCATGAGCTCAGACTTCCATCCTGACACAACCCAGAACTGAAGTTTCAAGACTTATATTTTTGTTAGAGAGAGGTTGTAGAGTGTACTACTTTCTCAGTGTTGTAGCTTTGATCCATTTTTTCATGTTTCCACTAAGACTTACTTGACTTACATGTAAAAAATCAGGAGTAAAAAAATGAGATTCTTATGGCTGGGGCTTTTAAAAGACTTAGGCAACTAAATGTCATTGGGAATTCTGAGCTTACAAAATCCAATACTATATATGGAGAGCTGCACTCCATCCTCACAAGATAATACATTTCAGAATCCTTACCACATGCATATTTTAGCTGTATTTTGAACATGCACAATTTAGTATTGTAAAATTACTTCCTTCTGTAATGCTTGTTCACATTAAAAACCTGCAATGTTCATGTGAAAGTTTGATAAATTTTCATAACAAAACCTACATGTTTTGTATATGAAACGTCTTGTCTTGGAAAACTTGTCTTAAAATGATTTGAAATCATCCTGTTTCTATCTAAATGGCTTTGCACAATGTAGTACATTTGTCTGGAAGACAAACAAGAGCCACCAATTAATGAGACACAGCAGTAACCTTCCAGTCAGCTGCAAGCAACACAAGCAAAAAACACCTTCCAGACGTGATCCCACACCCCCAGAACTCCCCAAGGACAAATGGAAACTTGAAAGAGATCTCCTAAGAGTTACTTCCCAATCACAACATAAAAACACAGGTGAAAGACAATTTTTCCCACTTGTGCCTGTCCTAAGAAACAAATATTTCCTCCTTCATTTTGGGAACACAAAACAGACTTAGATAACCCAGAATAGAAATTATTTGGGGATGTTTAAGCAAGAAAAATATATTGCTTCTAACACCTAGCTGTTATGATTAGAAGCCAAGCTGCATTTTCACTACGACAAACTTACAAGGCAAAATTGGAATGTTTCAACTTGACAAATATAAAAAAAAACATATGGGGAAAAACGGCCACATAGGTTTTAAATGATGCTTTAGATTACTCACTTTGACATTTTAAAATTCAGGATTCAGCTTGTGCTGCATCCTTCACAACAAGGAAGGTAGGCTGCACAGGATATAAAGGATGAGGTTATCTGCTTTGCTACTACAGGCAGGACCTGGATCCTGCTACATCCTTACACATAGGCTAAATTAAATTGTCTACAAGAAGCTGGTTATTGGTACAAAAGGCAACATCAATCCTTTTAGCTCTATAGAAATATTTACCTAAGAACTGGGATCAGCTCTTCAAATCAGGCCACTATGTTGTATGTGAAGCAGCACAGAGCTTCATATACAGGGAGGAGAACTCTAAACAGCACAACAGCATCACTGCTAGTTAAAGCAACAGCCTAAATGTTAAACTCATCCCAAATACGGGCACCTTGCTGGGAGTGACCTGACCTGACTAAGGAACACATGTGAACACAGGTGCCATCAGCTCACCTCATTCAGCTTCCATTGAACAAAGAGTTACTAAATCTCTCAGCTGCTCTTTAGAAAAAACATCATAGCCAAAGCCTCCTAGAGAAAATATCTGAGTTCCTAGAGATCCTAGAGAAAGTATCTAAGTAACTTAGTAAATGTCAGTCAGCAACTCCCTCACTTAATTTTCCATTCTACTTCCCTGGAAGCCAAGTGGGGTTTGCTATTGCACCAAGACAAGTCTTTGCCCATGCTGGAGCCGCTTTGGAGCAGCCCAAGCTCACTCTCAGCTCTTCATGAAAGTGAACCAGAATACAAGCACACTATTGAGGTAAACTCAATTTTAGCAAAAAGCCTTCACAGCTGGAGAAGTTTATTAGGAGAAAATCACCACAAATAGCTAGTATTGTGTGAATCTTTTTGATAAAGTATTGTTTCCCCCATTTTTACATTATTCAAGTTATAGTCTGTGTAAATCTTAAAACATGATACCTCAAATGAACAGCAATTTATACACCCATCCTAACTGATATTACATGACACATGATTTCTCTCCATAATAAATCATCAACAAATCTTCTTCTCTCCCTGTTACTCATTAATTGAGGGATGAAAATTTGCATCTTAATCTGGTCCAGAGGTTAAGTTGGTCATATTACTTGGAAGATGAGAAGACAGTTGAGAATGGCTGAATCACCAGTCAAAAACTCTACCACTCTTTCCACTTAACTAAAGATCTCCAGTCACAGAATTTCAAACTTTCCTGATCAAGGGAGGTTTATATTAGAGATTAAGAAAAATTTCTTCACTGAAAAGACTGTCAAGCACTGGAACAGGCTTCCCAGGGCAGTGGTGGAGTCACCAATCCTGGACGTATTTAAAAGGCATTTAGATGTGGCACCTGGGGACATGGTTTAGTGGTGGCCTTGGCAGTGCTGGTTAATGACTGGACTCGATGATCCAAAGGGTCTTTTTCAACCTAAATGATTTTGTAATCCTAGGATAATAAGAGCACTGCTCTGCAAAAGTCTGCATTTTCCATCAATTTTCTTTACTTACATATTGTCATTTATTGTTGCCTCTAATCAAATGTGCAAATATTCCATAAAACATAGTGCAGCCAAATAAAACTGTCAGTATCTTTTACTGGAGAAATTCACTCACTTGGATGGATTTTCAGCATTAATATTAGATTAACATTAATTGCATGATTATCATGAAAGAATCAGAAGGAAAACAATTCTGAAGCAAAACTTGAAATAGCTCATGTTAATAGGAAGACTAAGATAATACTCATGTTTCAGAGTTTGATGCAGCCAGTAATGTTTTCAGGCTGGGGAGAGGTGGGGGATAATCAGCACTGCTTTCTGTAAAATCTGTTGCTTGGTCCCTCAGAAGATCTAATGATGCTACTTAGGTCTTGCAATTTGAGTTTTTGGACTCAAGTGCTTATCCAGTCTTTCTAATCTATTTCAGTGTTCAGATGTATGGCTCAAGTTCATTGCCTGGTGAGGATGAAGGACAGCCTGCACCTCCCAGTTATTACACATCTACCACCAGTCTGATCAGGAACCTGGCTCTCTCAGAGTCTTTACACACCTTTTTCCCATCAAAACCCTATTCTGAGGCTTTCTGTTAACACAGATTTTGCTCAAGTTTTGGAAGTACTCACTCAAAACAAAAGCAGAATTTCACATTGGTGAAATGAGCTGATATAGTGGTGATGAGTAAAGGCAAGATGTGAATGGCCAGGAGTAAAATTTCAGGTGGAAAATTTGCCTGAAAATGTTGTAAAGCGAAGGTGGAAGGGAGAGTCTGAGGACTGCAGTCAGAACTCAATTCAGAGCACCCCCATTTCTGTTCAAAATTAGCTATGTCTGAACGACTGAGTTCTGAGAACTCTGGTTTTGTTTTCACAAGTAACTGCCACGATTTAAAGTGAATAATTTGATCTTGGAGTATTCCTACATTAAGAAGCTACCCAACATCCATTACTTTTGCTACTGTGTTGGGAGCACAACGCCTGAAGCTAAAATAATTTTTCTCCACAGCAGTTGGCGTTCAGGGCAGGGAGGCTCATTACAGATGTGCACTTCCGTCACTCTGGACTAGCTCCAATTTTCAGCTCCTGCTTAGATCCCTTCATTCACCCTGAGTTATTGGCAATTGGAACATAATTATTCCCCCATTGCTTGGGAAAACTAGGTTTTCTATATTTCTTTCCAATCACTTAAGCTGGTACATAGTATCTTATACCACAGTTTTGCACTTTACTCTTATTAAGGTCTTTCACCCTCTGTTTCTTAACATTGAGATACCCAGCAATTCCTTGGCTTCATTCTGAAATAAAAGTTATATTGCAATTGAGCTGATGCTTTCCAGCCAACCTCTGCCAAATACAATTTACTTAAAAACCTCAACTTATCTAGCTGAGGTTGGTTAAGAAACTTGTAGCAAATGCTGCTTTATAAATAAGCCTTATAATCTTGCACTTAGGAAAAAAAAAAAAAGGAGTCTGACACAGGAACCTGAGAAAACCTGACTCCGCATAACCGGAGACTTTCAACTGTATCAATTAAGTCAGCCAAAAGGCTCTGCTAATTAAAACCAAATGACTCCTTACAAATGGAGCAGCAGTTTAGTTGGGTTTGAGTAGGCAGCATGTGACTCTCTGCTTTCAGTTCCTGAAAAAGTGACAGACATAACAGACAGACGTTGAGTAAGAAGCTGCTGCCTCCACAATGTGCCAAGGGCCAAACTTCAGCTTCCTTGTAATGTCTCTGATTCTGAAACAGAGCATGAACGGGCTAAAGGTTTTTCTCTGAACATATTTATAGCCATGTTAGAATTATTCTGATGGCCACCAACTGTGCTCTGCTGATGGAGGAAACCCTTCATTGGGTTCTTCCCAAAGTTGCGTATGAACCAATCCAAAGAAAAACCACAAATTTTAAAATTGGTGCTATAGAACTACCTTAGCATGGCCAGAAAGTGTTGAATGTGTGTGGAAGTCTTTCAGAATATTTACTGTATGCACAAGATGTTCTTTTTGATGCCATGCATTACAAAGAAAAATAAGATCTCTGTTCCTCACACGTAAGTCATACTTCTGAAACCATTTTTGGTCCATTTAAAGCAGAGGTGGTTAAAATACCACAAGGATTTCAATCAGATAAAATGGTACAGATAGACTGAGAGCAGGAGTAAAATAGCAACATCAGCTACACGTTAGGGTTAGGTTATCATGAAGCCCTAAAGTTCCTGTGCAAATATCAGTAACTTCTTACACATCAAGCAAACTGTTTTAGACCAAAACTGTTCTCAAGTAATTACTCCACACTGGTGACTATCCCTAGTATAAATTTCAGGTAATCAGTGTCTCTCAAGATGTGACCCTTAATAAAAATGAGCTCCTGGAGCGCCCTGTAAGCTATATTGAAAATATTTTAATAGAGACACAAATAGGAAATAAATTCTTTATTCTTCAATGTTTCCAAAAGAAAAAAGGAAAAATATTTAAGAGAAAGCAAACTGAAAAGTCCTTGAAAATTCAGGAGTTAGGAATAAGAAAAATAAAACTGCTTTTTGAAGTAGGATTTGTGAAATTTCCAGTCACTTAATTTTCTATTAATTCTTTCAGACACCATGAGAACTGGTTGTGTGAAAACCCAAACACCCAAAAACCCAGATAAAATCCCCCACAATTCCAATGCAAATGATAATTTCTAAAGCTCCAGGTGATCATCACCAGTTTACTTCCTATCCTTTCTGAACATTCAGAGCGTCAGGTGTAGAGTGCTTTTGCTTTGTCTACTATCCCATAAAAGCAGAGTTATTTGTTATTATTAGAGACCTGGCAGAGATGTTTGAGAGACTTTTTTCTGTTGATAAAAACTAATTTATTGTAAAGAAAGGAAATCTGGATTCTTGAAGTTCATTGAGAACATTAAATGGGCATCTATTCACTACCCGGTGTATTTACAAAATGAGTTGGATAATCTATCACATATAATTATGCTTTTTTGTGACCACAGAAGGGAAAAAGGATAGCAAGGGCTGGAATTTATACCTGAAGCTTGATAATAAGCTGGTAGCTGCTTTGCCTTCACAGGAGTCTCTGGAAAGCTCACAATACCAACCCTCCTCCTTAAGACGGCAGTAAAAATCCTGGGGCTGATCCTGAGGAATAATTCCCATGCTAAATATAGTTGAGAGCAGGCCAAACCACTTGTTGTGTTTGGAGATGGTAGTGGGTGAATTTACAGGAGTACATGGGTTGGAGAGACTCTACTTCCCAGGAATGGCATCTGAGCCCCAGGGAAATCTGACAAGACAGGAGTCTGCAGACTGGAGCAGGTGTCAGATCCCTGAACAAATGCGCCTCCTCCTGGGGGCCCAAATACTGGCTCAGGCCAGCTTTGACAGCATACAGTACATCTCCTCGTCAACAGGTTCTGCTAGGTGCTGAGCTCAGTCTTGTCTCCTTCCCACAACAAGCAAGTTTGCACAGTGTGAGTTTCTTTCTGCCAGTCCTTCATTTTGGGCACATCAAATAAAAAAAAGTGAAAAGCCATATCAAGAACAAAGACCAAGCTATAATTGAAAAACTGACAACTTCCCAAATCAGATGTGACTGTGACCCAAACCAGGAGGGGAAGAAACAGTAATTCATCCTGGCACACTAATTAATTATCACACAGATGGCTTATTGATTTTCTTGTGTTCACTCTGACACCTTATGAAGTACATTCATTTCATCCAAACTTCTCACAGAATGGCAGATGCTGACAGATCAAAAGCAGATACAAATTCACAGGTAGGTCAGGCGTCCCCTTCTAGAGATGGGCAAGGCCAGAGCAAATCCATTCATCCACAGCACCAAATCTCAGCATCAAGAGACTCATCTCCAGTTCACTCATAAAAGCTAAATTCCTCAGTAATGATCCCCCAGTGAAGCAAGACAGCCCTTGCCAATAAAAGTAGTCAGATTGCCAAGGTCATAACCAAACCAGCTTCTTGAAGGCTTCCTGCATTGGACAATAGCCTGAGTTCCCAGAGAAATTATCTACTAGGACATTTTCTAATTATAGAATTAATTACTGCCACAGAATAAACAGCAGAGGCACGTCAGGCTGAAAATAGTGATTTGTACAATTAGGTCTTTCACATCAAATAAACATTTACAGTTATTCTTGAACTGGGAATTTTACTGTAAGATTAGAAGAGGTCCCACTCTCATCACCTCTGGAATATCCTGCCACTACAACAACCAAGTGAAAGCAGTTTATATATTCTTTCTAAAACAGTACGAACATATTCCATTTAAGTTGTTGATTTTCTTTGGAATTTTCTGGGCACTAAGCATGCACCCTCACTACAAAGGTTTTAGTCTCCTTTGTTGTGTTTTGATCGGGTAAAAAAACCTGTTTGCAACGCATGATCACAGACAAACTGACTGTTCTCCTGACGTGCCTACAGCGGATGTGTCACAGAGATCAAGGAAAATTCTTGTGGACAGCAACTTGTTTGCTTATGCACAGGGATATAGCATTGGTCTCATTTCCAGCTCTTTGCACAGTCAGTACAATCATCATCATTACAGTGATAAAAGCAGCCTCTGAAGATGTTTCTGTCTAGTAAAAGACCTGTTGAAGGGGGAGTGTGAACAACGTCAGAAATGGGCTAGCATACGAAAGGGCCTGTTTTTGTGGTTTCAAAACAAACATGAGCGAGCCAGCTAAAGCATCTACAAAGCTGAATAGCTTTGAGCATGGAACTGCTTGCTGGACTCAGCAACAATTCAACAAAACATTAACAGAACTCAAAATCAGAATTAGCCCCTGGTCTGTCATCATACCTTCAAAACTGCCAGCAGCCCATGCCATGCCATAATTCCCTCCAGACTTCCCTGAGTCAGGACAGGAGAACTGGTGCTTGGCAGAGACTGTCAGGTCTGTCCCAAGTCACAGGCATGTACTTGGGAAGAGGGGTTTGGTGCATTTCATGATGGATATCTGGATCAAACCAGTAGGTCTTCTTGTGAAAAGCAATGGAGATTAGAGTGTGCTTTCCCTGGTCTAGAAGAAAATCTAACTAATCTACTTAAATGAAAATCAATTTTGGATGTTCCTTTATTACACTTTATGGTCTGTGAAGATCCTTTCTTTTCATGCTGTTATGTGAATGGTATGCAATTCCCACACTGGCCACAGATATTCCTTTAGAAAAGCAGTGAAGGTCTTAATTTTTTAATACAAATTATTCCTCAGGAATCCTTAGCTACTATTCAAGCTGCTTAATTCAAAGAGTTATATCTCTTATTCAGGAAACTTCAACTGACACTAATCAGACCCAGCTGTTTTTATTATTAATGTACAACAATACTAATCTGGTGTGACTAGCATCTTTAGCCAGAGTATTAAGGCCTTCTGCTCCCTAAAGTGCTATTTAGTAATAAAAAATTAAAAGTTTTGCATAATCTACTTATGTGTGCTGGAACAACTGAATATTAGCTGCAGCATTTTCTTTTCTGAGCCTCAAAACAGACGTACATATCCTAAAAATTAACTGATTCATGTTTGTGAGCTGATGGGAATGTTTCAGTGTGTTGGTCACAGATGCAGCAGGGATTGCATGGAAACACACAGTCCCTGTGATAACTTAACACACAGGCCTCAGAATTACAGAGCAATAAAAGATCGGGCAATTTTCATCCCACTTTATATTTCACAAGATCCAACAAGGCCTGCACGTGGCAGGTCTGGTTCGTTTAAACCCTACTGGCTTCACATTCTCTCCCACAGATCAGGCTGCACAAACACAGGACCTGGCCTCAGTCCACAGGGGTGTAAGCAGAGGAGGCAGCCAGCCCAGAGCTGGATGTTTACACAGAAGGCTGGTCTATCAATCCACTGCACTAACACAGGTACATATCTTAGCAGTGACCAAAGTGTTACAAGCAGTAAACTTTAAACAGACACACAATGCAAATTGCAGTCCAAGCACATTCAAGAGCACAACCAAATAAACACATGGAAATAGGTTGTGGAATACCTTTCTTCATCTTAACTGGATGGTGTTGCTGAAGCATAATCAGACTCCTATGGTATCACCCACTTTAATCAGAAATCGGGCACAGAACACCAAGCCCCTTCACTGTTTCATTTTGACTAGTCAAAGGCAGGGTGCAGGGAACAGCTCCTGTGATGTCTACGGGATTTAGGCTTTTTTCCCTAAGTTGCTCTCCCCTTACGAGATGCACTGAGGCATCTTTTTGTTTCTGATCCCTTTCCAGCAGAGTCTGGAGCCGCTCAGGGCCAAGAGCAGCTCAGCTGCCTGGCCCCTCCGAGCCCCAGCACACGGCCGGTCCCTGCAGCTCCTGGAAACCAGCAGAACTCACAGACAGAGCAGCACAGCCTGGCAGAGGCACCACAGACCAGACATCGGTCTCTGACACAGGGCCTCACCTCAAACGAACTACATCCACACCTGTACTAACAAGTTATTAAGAAAGCTCCTGGAAACAGTTTTTTAAGTCTCAGTTTTTTCAAGTCTCTTTCCAGATCCTCACTTCAGTCAAGTACATCCCCTCAAGCCTGAGATTTAAGAGGAGCCTTCTTCATTCCCATAGTTCTGTCCACAGGCTCACTGCAGGCAGCACTGCACAGTTGATGGGGGGATTAGGCTGGTGCAGAGCTCTCCTCACTGGGGCATTCCAAAAGAAACCACCAATCTGCAAAATCACCCTATCCTCCAGAAAAAAAGCAAAACTAAACAAAAAGCCCTGTGATAACAGCTTTCCTGTAACAGCAGGGACAGCTGGAGCAGAAGCAGAGCCAGCCAGCATCTCATGCAGCAGCTGAGGGAAGTTTGGAGTTACTGGTTCCCCAGAGGGGAAAATGAAGATCCCAGTCTCAGCAATCAGCTCGTAGGAGCTTTCATGCAGCAGATAAAGCAGCTTGCAAATTCTTTTCCACTTTGCCTGGAACCAATTTTTGCCTAGAAATCTTTATGTCTTGAGTTTTTAGGGCTTCCCCCCCTCCCACAATTAATTTCAGATTTTTCTTTTAAGCTTTTTGTCCAGCTTTGAAATTAGTTTCATTAATGCAAAGTGTCTTACAGAAAAGAGCTTCTGAGCTAAAACTGAACAAGATTTCAGGTCACTGCATTAATATTGATAGCTTTAAAACAATAACTATGCATCAGATACAGGATAGGATATTTTTCTGAGCAGCTAATACAGCTTAATACTATGTCATTACCACAAAGTCTATTTCAAGTTTATAGGAAAAAACTAATTAATTTCATACAAAGAGGCAAGAGATTTCTATGTCTAAAACACACAAGAACAGTGACTCACATTGCCAAGTGCCAGGCAGCTGCTGCAGCCCAAAGCTGGCATCTCCTGGCACTGGCATCTCCAGCCAAGTGTTAGCAACCCCATGGAAAGTTGTGCCTTCTCTTCTACAAGTCAGGCATGCTGGTTAGCTCTTAGCAAACTAGGGTGTAAGGCCAGGTATGCTACATAACCACAAGCAGTTTTCTCATTGTAATTCAGCTCTGCCTTCTATTTCTCCAGGATGGAGGAAGGGTTTTGCTATTCCCAGTTGTTCCCCTGATCCCCATGTGACACCTGCTGAACTCCGCAAACTACAGTCTGCTACAGGATGAAAAAATTGATGCTGTCCTACATTAAAAAGTCAAGCTGTAAAGTGGCATGTCAGGAACTGTAAATGATAACTACATTCCTACCTTGCACCTTAGCAAGTTAAGGTCAACAGCAGTCCAAACCCTGACTGGGCTCCGAAGCCTCCTGTCACCTGAGTTCCCCTGGTAAAGTCCTCTGTGCAGAGCATTAGCATCCAGTGTAAATGGAGCATGGCATTCATCTCACATCAACAAGAGGGACCGAGGAGAAAACACTGGCTTTATGAGCAGAGAGCTTCCTGTGCTAATAAGATATAGCATTTGAAGCACTGTCACTTTTTTTATCATATTCTTTCCATATTAATTTTGGCTAATACAGTGTGACAGTCTCTAATATGATCAGGCTCTCATACCCTACTGATGACGACTAACACTAATTAATTCAGTGTGATTCTTATGTGACGGGATAGGTGGAAAATTGATAATGTGGTAGAAGAGCAAAATACTTTCTAGTAGACTTTTTAAGGATCTGATTCAGGTCTACTAGTGGTTTTCAAATAGTCAAATAATAGCTCCACAAATAAATTAATACATATCCTGATGTATCCTGTGTAAACACCCCTATTTTTTTGTTGGTTTTTTTGTCTTGTGCTAGATAAACACATCAAAATCCTTTAATAATCCTTTATAAGGTATCTTTATTAATTAGAAATTATTTTCCTAATTCTTCCCATTTCTTTTCAAGCACCAGAATGGGATATATTGCAGTAACTGCTAGTAATGTAAACAAAAAACAAGCTGCCTCTCTCTCCCTTCTTGGAATTTCAGTGCTTACATATTCATGCTATTCCTCTTAACCACAACTCCACATCTCAGGCACATGTTCAATAGGTTCTCCAAGGAGAGCTCACATATTCAGAACTGCTGCTCTCCAGGCACAGCTCTCCACCCACATAAGCACAGGCTACATTCTTATTCCTAGATGTATCCTCAAAGTAGTTTAAAAGGAATTAATCTAACCATGTTGATGGATCCATAATTATTTATTTACCACTTTGCCAACATCTAATCCTTCTACCAACTTAATCAGAAGAATTTTTTAATTTTACTTCACTGAAAAACAACCAGCACATTTTTTTGCAGAACATTGCAGCTGCTTGCTATTCGCCATTAACTTTTTGTCCTTTGGGAAAAGCACTTTAGTACTTTTTTGATCTCTAATCATTTCACACAGCTTGTGATCTGAGACATAATCCTCCATTACTCTAAAGAATATATTTCTAAGAACTTTTAATTTGAACTTTGCGTATTAACCACAGCAAAGAATCATTCATGCAGGACATCACATCAACAAACATGTCACATTACATTTAATTTAGTGACTATCCAGATCAATGTGTTTTTATTGAGCAGCATCCCTTGTGAAGGTATTGATGTAATATTATCAATGCTGGGAGCACACAGAGCACCAGATTCATAAGCACAGGTTTATATTGCTGCATATTTCTAACTCTACCAAAACAATTATCTGGCATGCAAATTACTTATGGAGATAAAAAGCATGATCATAATAGCAATATCCTCCCACTCTTTTGTTCGTTTGCTTGTTTTGTCTTATATTATAGTAAAAAGATAGAAAAAAAACCTGGTACTGGTTATTCCCTAACTTGTTCACAGCCTGGGAAGACAGCAAACACTAATTAGCAATGCAACTAATGCTACTAAAGTGGCAGGACCCTCCACTTCTGCAGATTACACAATGCTATTTATTTTTTTCCCTGAATACAGCCCTTGCTACATGAACAGAACCATTGTTTAGAAATCAACTGAACAAAACTTACATTGACCATAATGAGCTTTGGCTCAAATCCTGTGTTGATCTGCTTTAACCCACAATGAAATTGAGAAACAAAGAACTCTTGTAGTTTCCCATGTAACACTAAAGTCAGATTCAAAGCCTGAAGTTCAACTGCTAAAGCCAATGTATGCCTGAGTGCTGCAGAGAGATCTTGTTGGTGCAAACACTGACAAGCTCTCTTTTGAAAAGATATGAGTGGTTTCTGCCATCGATGAAAATGAACAATGCCCAGATAATACACATTTAGGAATGCTGGGAATCACAGCCGCATTTGCATTGCTCTTCAGGAAACAAAATTATACACTGATTGTGTTTACTCATGAAATATACAGATGTCTGGCTGACAGCACAAAAAGATCTTTTCTCTTGTTTGCCAGACACCCAAATGTATGGCCAGGGCTGTATCTGTTCATATTTGTGCCAATTAGCCAGAAATACTGTTCACATGGTCCTCTTCCTTTATCTATTTAACTGTAATTCCATTCTGAAACCTGACAGGCCATCACTCACTATGGTCAGCCTTACACTGAAACTGACTTCTACACATCAGTGCCATCATTTGAATTGATTTAATTCCACCTTATTCTTTCCCCCCAATGGACAGAGACTTCCCATTTGTCCCCATGCCTTAGCCTTACAAGGCTGTGTATGCCTTTAAACATTCTTCCATGAATTTAACTAATTGTGAGCCATGAGAGAAGAAAAGAGGAGTTTCACATGACTGATCAGGCAGGGGATGGCAGACAGCGAAACAGAACTACTGGCTTTCCTATAAGAGCACACAGAATCACAGGATGGTTTGGGCTGGAAGGCACTTTAAGAGGTCATCTAGTCTGACTGCACTGCAGTGAGCAAGGACATCTTCAACAAGATCAGGTTGCTCAGAGCCCTGGCCAAGCTGACCCTGAAGTGCCATGCAGATGCTACACATCTGGGAAACTGAATGCATAGCCATGCTCCTTTAGCAGGATGAGGCTGAAACTTGTCATAAAGAGCATCAGAATATGCATCTATGAGGATGGGGGGCAGAAAAGGTTTCTGTTGCAGAAAATGAAGCAAGATAGGGAAGCAGCCCATTTAGCTGATCTCAAGGATCTCGAAACAAAACATGTCTCCAGGTCCCCTGCTATGAAATAAGGGAAATCTCATAGAAAGATCAGATGCTGCAATTTCCTAAATCAACCACAAGAAGCCAAGTTACACACTTCTTCAGGAGATCTTTCCATAACACACCTAAGAACCAAGCAGTTCCATGCTATAGTCTTTTGGGACTTTTTACTCCCTCCTGCAAAGGTAATTGCAAGACTGAATTGGTTTTTAAGGTTAAAGGACTCTAATCCATATGTGGACAGCATAGTAAGACACGTAAGAAACCTCATCCAACATGACTACCCATGATGATCCACCAAGGACATAAAAGAAATAGGATAAACCTGTGAGTAAATAATGCCTTTAAACAGGCACTAGGCATAAAAGTCTATATAACAAAAGACTTGAGACTGTACATGTACTTTCATCATAAAATAATGCTAAAATATTAAATGTTCTAAAAAGCAACAAGAAGTTTTATCACTTGAGCTGAATATAATGACACATTAGTCTCTTCAACTCTCGCTCTGAGAAATAGTTTTATCACCCTCTCAATAAAAGCAATCAGAGAAAGTCCCAGTTCTTTGGATTTGTGCGGTTTTGCTTTATTGTAATTTTCTTTTGTCAGCTCTAATTAGTGGCCTTGCTAAATATTTCTTGATATTCTCCAGCTTCTAGTCTCTTGACAAAGAATGTTGCAGCAGCATCCTGGGATGAAGATGTCCCTGAAATGGGCAGCTACAGAGAAGCATACCTAGCTTCAGAAGATCGATGTTTTTTCACCCTTTAGTGAGGAACTTCAGACACAGTTACAAGAGGGCAGAGTACCATGGTATCCTGGGTATGGGTTACACCAGGTCAAGCAGCTTGGAACATGCACAGTTTGAAATGTGAAAGATTTCAGAACAGACTTTTGAAGCCTCAAACAAGCACAACACACCCAGAACCGCTGGATGGCAGAAAGCTGCTCCAGGGAGTACAAAGTAAATTTCCTGGAAATAAATACATGTTGCGTGACAGTAAAGACAAGGGCTCCAAGACAGATCCAAAAGCAGTGATAGCTTTCACATTTTGGGGGTAATATCTTCTTGTTGTTTATCTTTACTAATGGCTTCATTGAGCCAAGCTGAAGGTAGTGAGCAAAGCCCACTTCTTCAGGCTTACCAAGAACTGAAATACTAAGATGTGGAAATAAGGATCTAATTTCCTGAATCTTATGAACCAGAAAAAATAAAATCAGCCATAAAAATAGGTAATTTGCCTTTCATGGCATTTCTGGAAGGCCCATAATTTGCTTAAAAAAAGATCATGTCTCTAGTAAGACCTGTTGAAACAAGCTGGGAGATGAGCAACTGAAAGCAAGTCAGCATGTGGATTCCTGACAGCTCAGAAATCTTTACACAGAGTCCAGCTGGCTGTGCCCTTTTATACTTCCCAGGCAGCCAAGGTCAAGCTGCACAGGACTTGGGCCACCTCTGGCTGATGGCTCCTGACAGAGAAGGTTTCAAGCATTCTGCAGGGAGCTCTGAGGGACACAGCAGTCTCTAATTCTCACTCTTTGGAATTATTTCTGTGTGCATGAGCACTCAACTACTTATTAAGGCCTTGGTGCTCAGCTCTCTTTTAGAAATCTGCATTTCAAAGCTGTTCCAGGCACTTGACAGGTTCCTGCTGGGGCCAAAGGGCCCTGGATGAGGTTCCATTGGAGAGGGGATATCCCTGCACACCTTGAGCCAGGAAGCCTCACTGGGTGAAGAACTATTTTGTGTTGACTGAAGAACTGACTTTAAACTCTCCTGGCAGTGCCACCTGGCAGCCAGTGCCAGGAAAGCAACCTGAAAAAAGCCCACTGACATCACCTCCCAGAGTCTGTCAGCCCTCAGGCATTTACAGCAGGTAGTCTTCAGAGTTCACAGAATAAAATACAATAGATTTCCTAAAACATATTTACAGCTAGTGGTTTCACTGTTCTAAAAACAGCATTTTCAGTCATCACCACCAAGATCATAATCCCTTTAAAGATTAATAAAATATTTATTTCCTTAAGTTAATGTATGTTCTGTGCAAACTGCCACTGCTTCATTTCCAAGAGCTCTGTATGAATATTCATATCTAAACTATACAGACATAACTTTATTTACTGTAGAAAAGTATATTAATACTGATTTATTTAAACACTTTACCAAAGTGGCAGTTTAGTTTAATCAAATACTGAAATAATTGGGTTATGTTTGATTTTAAACTTTGAAAACCCAACTCTAAGATTTATCAAGGGCTGAATTTAGCAAAGTTCTCATCTTTAGAAATTGATATTATATAGTGGGGCTACACTGACTTCCCTGGCACATTGCCAAGCAACAGACCTTCTAAAAGATTAATTGTCCATGCCTGCATGATTCCCAAAGTGCTCAGCACAGTGGTCACCAGCTCCCAAAGACCAAGTCAAGTGGTGCCAAAAGCACCAGGAGGGAAATATTTTTCTGTTGCAGAATGAGGAAAAGGCGTTGCTCTCACAGGGTACAAACCTGCCTGCACCCAAGGGTGAGTGCTCTGCCCTCCCTGCTCCTTCCCATCCTATCTCCACAGGTGAGTTCCTTCCTGAAGGGGACAAGAAAAGGGGCAGCCAAATTCCTGCAGGGAAGTGCCTGCAGAGAGCTGTGGGGAGCCCCCTTGACTCTGAGCAGCTTTCCCAGTGACTGTGCTTTGACCAGCCATGCCTACTCTGGAAAGCAACCACAATAGAAGACATCTAAAAAAACTGAAATCCTTGTGGCAGCTTGTCAAAGTATCTTCACCAACAAATTATCAGAATATTTGGGTTTGTACAGAAATGTAAGTTCCTACACCTAAATAAGGGAATTATTGCAGAACACACATTTAAAGTGATACACCGTTCAAACATCATTTCCCCCAGAATTTCAATATTTTCCACAAGTGAAACCTTTGAAAAACATTAGTAAGGACACGTGGAAATTAAAAAAACGCAGCCTGTCTCAGCTGAAGCTGAACACATCAGTTCACAAGGCCAATTCAAACCGAAACACTCTCTCCCAACCCTTCCCTCTAAGCAGGAGCTGTGTCCTCACTGCCAGCCCCTGGCAAACACCCAGCTGACAGCTCTAGGGGGAAAGCCACCTGGTCTGGAGCTGCACAGGCACCTTTAGCACCCTGCACTGAGCTGTGCAGGGCTCAGCTCCATGCACAGGGATGTGCTGCCCACTCGTAGGTGCCCCAGCTCAGACTCTGCCAGGGCTGCAGGGGCAGGACATGGGCTGGCACAGCCTTCTCGCCTCCAGAAATACAGGCCCTGGCTCTTCCTGAAGCAGGAGCTGGATTCAGAGCACCATGTTTAACACATTTTGACATATCTATCCCCCATTAACTCAGCTGATGAACTTCTAACCCCTCCATACATTTGATCTTCATAACACGCAGTGGCAATGAGCACCACAATTTAACTTCATTCTCATCTAAACCATACTGTTTTTACTGATTTTAAATCTGCTGTCTCAGTCCTCACCAAGTGCCTTCTGGGTTTTTTATAATGAGGAACAATAAATATTTGCTCTCTAGTCACCTTTTCAAATCAGTTATTTATAATGTCAAAGTTAGTAGATCTAGGACAAAAATTTAAAGCAAATAATATTTACAGTTTTTAGCTTATGAACTACAGTCTGCATGCTCATGACAGTGAAGCTAATGAGAATTTTGCTTCAGGAACTATGGAAAAGTCTACCAGATTTCTTTGCAGAATCAGTTTTCCTTTACTGAAACGTCATTTTAATGAAAAAGCCACATAAGCCTTGGGGATGTTGCTAGATTGTGACCTGAAGCCCATGATTTTTGCCTACTTTTAATTAACAGTAATTAGCTTTCCCCTTGCAATATTGGTTCCACACCCTACTGTCAATGTTAAAAGCTGTCAATGATATTTCAGGGTACTGTAAGTTTTATAAATCAATGCTGCCACAAAACAAGATTCCAACTATTCATTTGCAAATGATGGTAATAACACAAACATGCAAAATACTTGCTTAAAAATGTGTTTGAGTCAGTCAGAAAACAAAAGTTGAAGATTATTGAAGCGGTTTTCAAATTCTGTATTAAAGTTGTAGTGAATTTCTGTGATAGTAGATAGTTTACTCCCAGTAATTTTCCTACAGTTTAGGTAACCCACTTCTCATAGGGCTACTTGTACCAGCAAGCTAAATAAGCAACCTTCAGCTAACATAGGAAAAAAATACTTATACTCTATGTATAAAAGGCTGCTTTATTTTTCCACAAAGTTTTCATAAATGAACCTAAACTTACACAAATTTCTCCCTTCATTCTATGCAACCCATCCCAAAGATGTGATATCTCTTAGATAACCCATTTGCAGGGATCTTCATTATTTCCTTTAGAAACACTACCTTGTAATTGACACAAATACATCAGTCTCTCACCTGACTAACCTGGCAGTGGGCCCTCCCCAACCCATTCCAGGCATTTTGTGCTGGATTATCCTAAAGAAATCGAGGTATTTGCACTGAACTAGCCCTAATGTGAGGGCTTTGCACACATCCTCTGTGTCAAGGTGCATTTCAGCACAGGTGATTATCCTGCCAGTTCACATTAAAGACGTATTATTGACCTCAGCAATGCTCATCTCTCTGCAGGAACCATGCCTATTAACACAGGAACTAAAATGAAGAAGAGGAGAGAAAAAAAGACTTTTGAAATTTATGTCTCCCCTTGTAAACATGAATGGATTTCAGGAGCTTATAAAGGGTGCAACAATTAAAGATCAGTTCTAACAGCTTCAAACAATCCACCATAGTGCATTTCACAAAACCCTCTCAAGACCTTTTTGAAATTCCTCCTCTTGCATTGTTAACACCCTGTTGCTCTGGGAGCACTGGAAGCTCAGTAGGTGGATTTTTGACATAAGGTCAGAAATTCTTTTTGACCAACTATAGAGATGGTTCAAAAGCAAGTAAAATAGTCTTCTTTGAAGGTACTTACCAATGGTGCTCTGCCCAGACAGACTGGATGTACTCAGTGTGCTCTGCAGGAGCCAGTTTTGTTTCCCAATTTATTCTTACACACAACTCTCCCCCAAAAAACAAAGTAAAACAAAGATCAAACAGAGAAATCAGGACAATATGTTCTCCAAAATGTCTCTGCATGGCAGAGGATGGTCCTGCCCCACAGCCCTGAGAGAGTGAGCCATGTGTGCACTCCATGCTCTCTCTTCCAACCCACAGTGACCAGTCCCAAGCTCCCTCTTCTGCCACCCCTGCAGTGTCATCAGCCACATTTTGGCTTCAAGCACCAGGTCACTGGTAGCTGTGGATGAAGAAGAGGAGGAGGAAGGGATGGACCAAGCCCAGTGCTCAGAGCTAAGTACACAGCTCAGAGATAAAACACCACACAGGGGTCCATGGCCTGGATTACACACCAGAAGCTCTCTCAATCCACTGTGCATCTTTGGATAAATGACTTTTCATCTCCATATTTATTTTCTAACATTTTCCCTCTCCATGAGACACTGACCGCTGATGACTGACTGTGGAACACTGCAGTGCATTAACTTTGAGTATAATAGTGCAATTAATTTTGAGTATGAATAGGAAAGTGTATCCTTGCAAATCACTCCTTTTCTCTTGGAAGCATGAAATTACAGAAACAACAAAGCCTTTCCTGAAATATCTCTGCACTCTGTTTGCTTTAATGTTTCAGTCTTTTGACCACCTTATGGTCCTCCAAATAAAAATTAATGAGGCCAAACTAAGTGCTGTGGTTTGTGCCAAGATTCAAAATTATTTGAGCTGGTAAAATCATCCCCTCTCCTCAGGAGGGGGGATGATTTAAAAAAATGCTGACATGACATCAACTATACTAACAGAAATAACCATGTTCTGATTGACAATTCATGAGGATTATGGAAATACACAGTATCCATTAGCACCTTCTCATTTTATAGCCCATTTTCTACTCAAGCAGATTCTGAAATGCCATGATACCTCCAAAGCTGCGTTCTTAAGAGCATTGGAAGGCAAAGATAGCACCAGAATATGAGCAGGCACAGACATGTCACTGGGTTCTGGTACTAAAACAGCAAGAACACTTACTGCATTCTTTATTCAAAGTTTCTTTACTTGAGGGCAGTCTTGAACTCTTAGCTCTGCTGGAACACACACTAACACTACTGTCTCATTTTTGAGACAAATTTAAGAGAAGACACTCTGCAACGAGTAGTCTCCTCCAAAGGGTTTCAACCATTCCCCTCCACCAACAGAAAATTAATACTAACAGAGGTAAGTGAGAAAAAACCCCAACCCAATGGTTTATTAACAACAGAATGCCCACAAGGGAAGGAAGAAAAGTAAATAACTGCTGAACACCAAACTATCAGAACTCACCCCACACACACACAGGAACAAAGGCCCCAAAATGCCTCAAGAATGGGGAAAATATTGAAGAAATACCCCTTCCTGACATATGGTGCAAGATGGCTGGCTTTCACTCTGAGGGAAGTGGAGCTTCCACGAAGGAGTTCCAGCAGGAGGTGAAATTTAGTGGCTCTCTGGCATCAACCTCCTCTCCATGGCAGTCACGGCAGACGAAGCCGCTGGGCTAAAGCCTCTTGATGTGCGTTCTGTCCCTGGTTCAGCTCTCTGGGGTTTGGGGCTGGACTCCCTCCCACCAGTCCTGCTCCTCCTGCCCTGGACCAGAAGCTCTTCAGTTCACCTCAAGGCAGCTGAAAGATTGCTACTGCAGCTTTTCCAAGACAGGGAAGGAAAAAGCTTTTTGCCTGGGCCAACAAAACCAAGCTGGCCGAGCAAAAACCAACTGAACCGCACCACAGAGTATCTGAGCAGTGAGGCTTCAAAAATTCCCACCAAAAAGCCCAAAGCTCCCCACTCCCCAGCCCCACACACACTTTGGCTCAGGCTTTGAGATACAGCAACCACTTTCAGGCACAAAGCAGAGGATCATTGATTAGACTACCATCATAACTCACTCCAAGACAACTACTGACATTGAACAGGCACAAACCCCCTTAAAGCAGGTGCAGGCATCCCAAAAACATTTACCATTTTTAGAACCAGTCTGCAATGACACCAGGACTCCCAGTCATTTCAAAAGCCCAAGGAGTTGGAGGGTTGAGCATTGCTGAAGCTTTCCTCCTTCCTTCCCTAGGCTGAAAATTTTCTACCACTCTACAAGCCTCAGCTCTACCTTCAGAAACTATTTTCAACAACCAAACAATGCAGCAATTCCATAAAAATACACTCAGTCATAAAGAGATTGCTTATAATTGAAAAAAAAACTGCTGCAAATTCTCACACTTTTGTGTGAGAATCTCCCAGCATTTTACAAATAGTTCTGGAGACTCTAACTCCTGAACCCTTTGTTTTTCCTTTTTTTTTCTTAGGCATCTATCACCAGGATATTTAAGTATCCAACAGTTACAGAATACACTCAATAAGTTACGTTTTCAGTTCTGAGCTCGAAGTACTTTCCAAGCATAGACTTTGACATATATGATCTATGAAAATGTATCATTTTGCACAGATCCTTTCCCAAGCTGCCTGTAAGACTTCCCAACTGTGCTGGAAACAACAGAGCAAACCAGTGTCAGCTGTACCTGGAAACGCTGCATTTACTGAACATGTCAGACCCCAGGACTCAGACCATGCAGCAGGACTACTTTGGTGACTGTCTGCTGGCACAGGGCAGATGGCAGCACGAGAGCTGTGTGGTCCCCATGGGTGGCTGTGACTCTCACAGCCCCACAGGTGTGTCCTCTGGGAGCCAGATGTGCCCACACTGTAACATCTGGGCAGCAGCTCCCGGACACGTACTGGCACTGAATGGATAAGTCAGACCACAAAGCTGGTCTGTGATAACTCACAAGCAAAAAATCCTCAGCAGGTGGTGGAGCTGAATGGACCCAGCAGTTCAGCTGTCCATGGAACAACGTGTGGCAGGGCTTGACTGACACCTCTCAGCAGCACTGCCACAGCCAGAGACTGCTGTGTGCTTCACTACTCCCTCTTCCCTGCACTTGTGAGACATTCAGCTGCTGCTCCTAAATCAAATGGGGAAGAGGGGTAGAGTGATGGTGGTTCAAAAGAGGAAAGTGCAATTAAAACATTTGGAAAAAATAGCTATTAAAAGTATCTAGGAAATTATTCATTTTTATTGACTACTTTGATCACTCAGACTTTGGTCAGCCTTGTGAATATGCACTTGATTTTAACACTACTATCAGTAGTCTTAAAACCACTTAATTGCTAAGAAAAAATAAAAAGCTTGGAATGAAAAGCTTGTAAATTAAACATACAGCCATCTAAACCCCCCAGCAAATGTATATAATTTAATATAATAGCTCTGCAATAGCATTTCCTCCACTCAAGTTGGTACTTACAAATCTAGATGGGTGTAAAGGTTTCATTATCTAAATGATATGCTAACACTTTTTTGAATTTCACAAATTATACGTTGGCAGCAACTTCTATTGTACTCCAACTCATTTCAGTATGAAACCACCTTGTACAAAAACCAGCATTGGGATTAAAATTATTTCTGGGAAACATTATGCATTTCCTAAAGATTATTAAGTTTAATTTGATGCATTAAAAATAATCAATATTTAATTTTTGCCTAGAACTTCGTAAGTCTTCCTGGGGGTTTCCCAAAGAATTTTCATTAGCTAACGAGGCAATTCTACCACAAGAACATTATTCATTAGTGCAATTTAAGTAGTAAAGAAGCATCTAAATACATACTGATCTTAAAAGTTATTTCTGTCTAACATCTGGGCTATTGTGCATGTCTCCCCTTTTCTGACTTTTTAATTACTAATGTACAAACTAGTACCAGCTGTACAGTACTAATAACCTCTGTACACTAATAAAGAGGTCAAAGCTGCTTTCAGATCTTAAGAGTTTTGGTTATTATGGTTGCAGCTTAATGAATCATCTACCAGCCACAGCACAGATTTATATCACTCAACAGTCACAGCAACTGGAGAAGCAATTTCTTTGTCCCAATATACCAGAAGGCACAACACTCAACTCTGCAAGAGGAGAGGCTTGTGCTTCTCTGAGCAGGCAGTGGAGGTGATTAGTATGCCACTTCAGCTGAAGATGGGGTTTTCAGGTCCTACACCTTGCTCCTTTGCTCCTCCATGGTGGCAGAGGGCTTTTAGGCATACATGTCTTCTCCCACTGTGTGTTACAGGGGCTGACTGGCCAGTATTGTGTCTTCTCATAGAAAGAAGATTAGGTTTTTGGTTGGAAGGAATCATACTGGAAAATATTGCTGAGCTGGTACTTTGCTTCAAACATTTAACATTTGTAAACCCAGCATCTGAAGAAAAAGCAGTTGAAAATCCTCCGTGAGAAGACCAGGGAGGGAGCACCAGCAGCAAGAGAAATATATGTTAAAAGCAACATGTCTCTAAGGTCACTCCAACACACAGGCACTTAACCAGAGATGTCCTTTGCAGTGAATTTTCCTACCTGAGCCACACTGTTTGCAGAGCTCTGCAGCTGCACAGTCATCCCCAGCACTGGGCTGCTGCCAGCATCACTCAGTGCAGGCATTGTTTGCACCACGCCAAAGCAGCAGTGTTAGGTTTAAAATGTGAGGTAACTTTCAGGGACACACACATTTGCAATTCATTATTTCTTTTCACAGGCCTGGCTGCTTTTCAAAGAGGTTTAAAAACCAGATGTGGAAAATAAGATAGCTAAAATAATTTGGCAACTTAATAAAGGGGTTCTGCATGTTCCCACAGTAGATTTTCAACAACAGAGCACAACAAACAGATGAGAAAATGCTTTCAGGGCAAGGGGGAAAGGCTCTGAAAATTTAGCACTATAGGAGAATGAAATATAACGTTTTCTTTATATGATTTGGTTTCTGCATTAAGCATTTTTGTCTATCTTCACATACACAATTTCAAGATGTTAAAATTCTTATTTTCTAGGGGGGGGAAGAATCAATCTCAATTGCATGTGATTTCAGTCCTGAGTCTTGGTTATGCTGTCTTGCCTCAATTCTAGAAGATCAGGCAGCATGATGTACAGTTTCAATACTTCAACTAAGAACAACATAAAACCCACAATTATTATCAATATGAAATTAATCTGTAAACTGGGAGTAAAACAGGGACAACATTGCAAAAATCAAGAACAGAAAACAACCTCAGACAGCACTTGCTGTCAACATAATCCTGCTTGGTCAGGCCACTAGTTCATAGTGGTTCAGATAACATGAGATCCACCCTTGATTCCACAAAATCCATTTGTCTGGACAAGCCATAGTGCTTCTATTTGCCATCTCAATATTTTGTCTTATTTTTTTTTGTCTAGATGTTTTTTCCCTGTTTTTCCTGCTAATGTTGTTTCATCAAGCTCAACATAGAAATGCATTCTACAATATAAATCAAAGGACAGTGCCAGCTGAGCACCCTCTGTGGGCACAGATGCTCTCCAGTGCTATAAAACCAGAAATTATTACAGGTGGCACTTGGGACAAAGAAGAACATCAGCTAGAAAAAACAAACCAACCAGAAAACCAAACCCAAGCTGTTGCTCACAGCCAAGCTACAAAGGCCTCCCTCGCAGAGAGCAGTGGAGATCCTGTTCCTTGTGTTATGCATGACAGTGAAGTCACATCTGAAAATGCAGTGTAAGGAACAATCAATCCTGCTCAGCAAAATAAAGTGGAGGCATTTACACCAGTTGGTATAATTTGGCAGTATGTCACTGCCCCAGCTCTTCACACAGAAGTGAAGACAGAAAACCACAAAAGCAAGCACAGGCACACAAAACGTGCAGGAAGAGACACAATCCATGTTCTGAGGGAGCAGGGCTGGGGCGATCCCATCAGGGCTGGCTGGCCTTGAACTTCATGGGCAAGGGATAAACACCTGGCATTTAGAGAATAGCCTGAAATGGTAATGCTCTCTAGAGTAGTTTCGTGTGCCAAATAAATATTCTAAGTTTGTATAAAGATTATTGTTACCTATTTAATGGCTCATTGATTTTAGAAGCCACACCAATTGTCTCTTTCCTTTCTGTTGAGGCAGTTACAGTAACAACTAATCAGAAAAATTAGATAAGATGCTGAAGTGTGGTTTTAAAACATCTGTGCATTTGATATCCCTACTTTTAAGTGAGAGATGAGTTACTGTCCACCTGCATTAGCCACATCACCACTTTTGCCCTATATGAATCTAAAGACAGACAAGATAAACTGGATTACACTGAGCATGTAAATTTAAAAATAAATATAAAATCCTAGAAACTCTACCATTTCTTCTATGGTCCTTTAAAGCACATATGAATACACAATCAAAGAGCTGGTTCCCAGGGAAAGGCTCTAGCCTCAGATGCCTCAGAAACAAGCGTGCTCCAAACAATCTCTGTGCCTATCTCCACACCCCTCCTTCAGAACAGGTCAAAAATAACTCCACTGTAGCATTTCCTATCAGATGAACAAATGCACATCTGACTTTCACAGCATCAGATCCACTTTCACACTCTTATTTAGAAAAAATGCAAAATATCTGGAAAATGCAAACAAAGCACTGATGCTCCAGTCCCTTCATCAACTGTGGCCCCTTGTTGGTCTCTTTCCAGTATTTCCATGTCTCTCTTGGACTTGGGAGCCCAGAACTGGGCACAGTGCTCCAGGTACAGCCTGACAAGTGATGAACAGATGGAAAGGATGACCTCCTGCAACCTGCTGGTAATGCTTCTAATGCAGCCCAAGATAGCACTGGATTCCTTTGTGTTAAGGGCACATTTATTGACTCATGGTCAACTTGGTGCCCACCAGGACTACCAGGTCCTTTTCTGCAAAGCTGCTCTCCAGCTGGGCATTGTGCAGTGATGAATGATTACTGCTGAGCTCAAGACTTCCACACATGAAAGGGTATATTCTCCACATATTGCAAAGGAGTGTTCAGTTCAAAAACAAATATTTCATTTTGCTCACAGCCCCTGACCCAGATGGTCCTGGCAAGAATGGTCCCAGTTTAATGACTCCCTCACTCCTTTGGTAAGGTTTCTAGTAAGCTCTTTATCAGCCACTGCTTGCCTGACTTTAAAATTTATGTGTAGCCAAAATGCTTGTTCATGTCGATGAGTCAATTCTAGTACTTTATTTGTACTAGATGTATTGATATTAGTCTTTCATTACCTGTTGTACATCATGTATATAAAATTACATCCTCTGTGAACAAACTTCTTTGCAAATATAAAATCAAGGCAAAGAACATTAAGTTGAAACACAGCTGATAGTGCAACATTATTTCATTGCAAGGAAGAGGTTCAATTCTTGCTATTTGATTTTCTCTGAATAATAGTACCTTTTTACTAGATCTAGGAGTAAATAATTTTTTCAATGCTCTACTGGTAAAACATGGTAGTGCATGATAGCATGACTGTTGTACTATTAAAATGAGGGTCAGTATTTCAGTAACACTCTTGTTATCAATAAAGTTAGTCAGCAGTCAGAAGCATAAGCTGAACATTCTGTGACTCTGAAATGTTAAAACATATCATTGCAATCATTTTTCCACTCCTTGCTAAGTACCACTGCAACTTAGATTGCAATGTCAGCTGCCTAGATAAGGATTATGTAAGCCAAGGAAAAAAATAGTGTGAACATCTAACTGCAAGTCAGCATAAAAATAAATGACTCAAACATGGAATAATTCAGATTTCAAGACTGGCACTGCAAGTCACATCTGGGTCCATTTCTGTGCAAAAAACCACAGGCTTATTACAAAACTAAAAAAACATGCTGGCATTAGCTTCTGCAAAGAACAGATATATTTCATTGAAATATTCAGTTCCCAGATTGTGTATAATATGAGATGGAAATATTAGGAATTTTATCCACAGAGAACAGAGTTTTCCTAGCACATAACAAAATTACAGTGCTTAACCATTTATCAAAAAAAGAGGATAAAAAAAAGGCTGTGTAGAAATGAAAGCAGTCCAAGGACTGCCAACATAAGAAATAAGAATTGGAAATCCTGCAGTATTTTTTTTTTTTCAAATGGCGATAAATTTGTTTTGAGAAAAAAATTGTTCCAAAATGACATGACACACTCAAGCCACAATATAGAAAAGACAATAAACATGGTTATTTCCTCTCTCATAAAATACTAGATGTTTTGAAATGCTTAAATAAAAAGAAAAATTTAGAATGAAATAGGATGCTGCTCAAAAAGCCCCAAATCATTATAAGAGCCACAGAATAATTAAGTGTCACTGTCATGAGTGATTTCAACATTGAGTCTTTGACCCATCAAAAAGCAGCTGAATTTTGCCTCCTCATTGAACAGATTATTTTTGAGAAGGCAGAATTTCTTAAAATCTTACCCCCAGTTCCAATCTTGTTATCACTTCAGCACTCAAGATTTCTTGCTCATAAAAACTACACCATTAAGCAACAAACTTGTCAGTCGAGGTACCACTGGTATTTATGTGTGTTCAGAACTGGAGGTTCCCAATAACAACTGTATCTGTACAAGTGTGTCTATAAATACACTGTTCTGAGCCAGGCAGGAATCACTGCTGAACCTCCCCAGCAGCAACGGTGCATCCCAAAGCAACAAATTGGCTGGCACTGGAAATATACAGGAAGGTTCAAAGAAGACAAGAAAAGTACCTCAAAACCTTTTTGCCAGAAGCAGAGTAAAAAAAAGTAAAATGAGACAAGGAAGATGAGATCAAGGCACTGGAATTTAAACAGAGTTGCAGATGGATGGAGAGACTGAAGTGCCACCTTCGTGCAGGAATATTTGTTAAGGCAAACCAAAAAAAGTGTTTACAGAAAGTCTAGTGGCTGTACTTAGTAATTGGATTAACCTTGTCCCCTAGAACAGTTTAACACTATCATTCACCAAACCCATTGAGTCCAACTAAGTAGCTATGTGAGGCTGTAAGCCAGATGGGCAAGCAGGGTGGGAGAGCAAAGTGGAATGTGAAGACTTGAGGTGGACCCTGAGGGACCAGAGATGCAATAAATGGATTTGAGCAAGGTGTTCAAGCCATCAGCTTTGTTATGAGCTAATGAAAATCTAATGTTGGGTAGTTCAGTTACAGCAGTGTAAACCCTTCCAAGAATGAGGGAGAAACAGGGGAAGAATAATTTGCTGTAAGCTGTAAGTCACTGGAGGAGTTTTCTTATTCATCTTCTGGTTTATCAGAAAACATCCTGCTCTTCTGGATCACTGCTGCTGGGGGACATCTCCCTTGGAGGGCATTGGGGACCCAGCTGAAAGGAGATGGACCGGTCTTTTCTAGAGCTGGAACATGTGATACAAGACAGGTAAAGGCGTATTTAGGGAGCAACAATAAAGGAGAATACCCAAGTAAAGCCCAGGCTACTAGCACTTTAGAGGCTTAAATAACATGCAGTGGTAAATATATTAATTGCTTCTTGGAGAACTGATCTTACCAGAAGCTTCTCTGAAGGGCAAACAGGAGAACATGAGCTGGATGATCCTCAGGGATTACCTCAGTGGAAGACAAGAACAGCCCACCCCAAAGTGCAGAAGCCAACATGGCTGAACAAAGAGCTCCAAACTGAGCTGGAAAGCAAAAAACAGCAAGGGCAGGGCAGGGACTGGCTGTCCAGAACAAACACAGAGGCATTGCCCAGGCAGACAAGGGAGGCAGGCAGGCAAGAAATTAGGTAAGTCAAGTCACATGTCCCTTCCCAAGCTCTAGCTCTAGTTTCCACAGGAGTGTACTGAAAGTCTGAAAAAGTTCACAAAGATACTGGACAAATTCATGGATACCATAAGGACTGTTCGGTACAAAGGCAACCCTTCTGATTTGGGAAGTCTCTAAGGAATGAGAGTTGCTTCTGTCTAGGAGACTGCTCTGGAAAGACTGCTGCAGATGCCAGCTGCCCTCTCACCCTCGTTCACATCCAGGCATTACTGGCCACTGTCATAGTGGGATACCAGGCAAGTGTGACCTGTGATCTGGCATGGAACAGTCATCCTTATGTCTCCTGGTCTGTGATCCACTGCGCTGTACCTGTGCATGCTGGATGTGTATTTACTCACAGCTGGAGGTCAGTCCCACTTTCCAGCATGAAAATTTTTAAAATCAAAAATGACAGGAATTAGCACAGAAGAGAAAACCTCTCTGTTCTCATGTTGAAAATACATCAAGATTTCTAAGATAGAGTAGCCTGCCACCTGAAACAATTTTTCCTCTGAAGCTGTTGACCTACTTTGTTAGCTATACAATTTCTTACAAATTTACTATATTATAACAGCTGTGTTCATGCTGTTCTAGTGTCAGCACTTCTATTCTAAACCCCATTTTTTACACGCTTCCGTAATAACTCAATTATAAAACTTGGGTAAAACGTGGCTCTCCACAAGTATCTTCTTCTCCAAAGTACATTTGACCATCCACAAAAATGCACCATTGCAAAATGCTAAATTGCCCACTTGGGTCTGATTTGTCCCCCAGAGCGTGGCGCGACTCTGACTGAGGGCAGCAGGGGAAGGTTCCTGAGCCCCTCTGTGCCGTCTGCAAATAAAGACCTGCTCTTGCTACTGCCAGGCTGAAGGCAGACATGAGGTGTGTGAGCCTGCACGGCTTTTCTGTGCTGCCTCGGTGGGTTTGCACAGAGCACCCTATGGAGCTGCTCCACAGTCAGGCACCCCAGCTGGGGTGGCAGCTCCATGGGGGGCAGTTTGGGAAGTGCACAGCATTGAATAAAGGGGAGGCTTGAGCTGGGGAGAAACCACTACGGGGAGGGAAAGAAGAGAAGGAGAAGAAAGAGCAGTTTGGTTTCCTATGAAGAGGCAGGACACTGTCAGCAGTGTCCTTGCAGAGCAGCAGATAGGAATAAGGGAGGGGAATCCAACAGCTGTACAGACAAAATGGCAGGAAGAAATCTATCTCCCCAGTTACAGCTGAGCTTTGGCTTTGCTAATTCCCTCCCTGCTTGCCTATGACCTGTCTCTACACCTCTTGTATCCTTGCCCTCAAAACTTGCTTGTAGCCCTCCCATAAGTTTTTCCTATGCTATCCTACTCCTTCTGCTAAAAAGGCACCAAAGACCACATGAGATATTCAGGGTGCTGGAGCAACATAGAAATGGTGGCACAACAGTGTTTCTCCAGTTTGTTCCCTATTTCTCTCCTAATAACCCATAATATTGTTTGCTTTTCTACCTGCCCCTGAGTGTAGTACCCAGGCTGTCACAGAGCTGTCTGCTGTAGATCAGGTCTCACTCTTGTACAGTAACTCTTTGCTTAGACACATTAGGCCAGGTAGCACATACCCCCTGATGCTACATCTACACATCCTCCATCGTGCTGTCCTTGGCACAGGGTCCTGCACACAGCCTGAGCAGGAAATAATCACTGGGCAAAGACTTCAGACAGAAGATATCCTCTAGCAATGCCACTGCCTGACAGCACTGAACTCTAAAGGTGCTAAGCTCCAAAACTTCACCAAGGCTGAAATAAAATCAACCCTCTGTACATCCTCATCCATCCAGCTTCTTTCCCCACTTAAGTGTAATACACAAGGCAGTCTCCACACTGGAGACTCTCTTCTAAGTACAGGATTGCTGTCATTCTCAAAGACTTACTACTTTTCAGCCCAGACTATATTTTTCTCATTCTGGACTTCCTTCTGGAAGTCTCCCAACAGTCACTGGGCTCCAAACAGCAGCAGCTTCTTTACAGTAAAATCATCAGAAAATCTTAATTCAGGAAATGGGAAAATATTAAGCAATTACCATTTGCCATATAAAATACATCTTGAAAACTTTTTATATAAAAAGACCAAGTTTTATGTGTAAATGATGTCCTACTGAAATAAATGAAATTCTGTGCCTACAAAATTAGGCATGACCATGTCTGGTCAATTGTGCATTACAGTGATTCTCTTTGACTTCTTACAGCAAAAAAAAATGTTGCTTTACACTAATTTTGATAAGTTACAGAAATTAGATTAAATTCTACAGTTCATTTTAAAACATCACAGAAAACCTTTTATCTGCTCCTTTCTTCAGATGCCATGACCAAGTGAAAGAATTCAGATACAGTCCATAAATGAATCTTCCCAATCACTACCTAAGCACGTATGTGACTGCTGTCAATTTTCAATTTGGAAATTGTTTATCACAACAGAAAGATGACAGGAAAACACTACTGATACAGCAGCAACGGCAAAACTATGTTAAAACAGAAATTCCTGTAGGAAATCTCTTTGCACTACAAGGGATGTCCAGTAGTAAGAGGAATCCATTAAAGCCTGAATTGAGGAAATTAGTTAAATTTGTAACAGCAAAGGGTAACAGATAAAAGTAAACAAATGTCACCAACATCCCAGGCGGATCCATCCCTTGTACAGAGTGCAGACACCTATCAACAGTGCAGGGAAGGCATTGGATTTCACAGGCACACTGCTACACTGGATAATCACTTTATAATCATCATATCATTTCCATACACCATGCAGACAATACAGTCACACAAGTGTCATAATTGCATAATTGCATGATTATTAGATTAATCCACACAGGCAGCAATTATGCTCACACTACAGCTACCACAGCCCACCCCTGCTGCTGGCATGTTGGCTCTGGATCTGCCATGGAGCCTGGGAAAGTGATGGGTGTGGGAAGCTTGGGAATCCCCTCCTCTAATGCTTCAGGACCTGCAGAGATACTGCGCTTCCAGGTTTTTTCAAATACACTAACCAGCTGAGATGGCATGAGGCCCATTTGAAGATAAAGACCTTCCTCTATATCTGGGAATTTTCTGAGTCTCAAGAGAGATATTGGCAACATATACAAATACTGTATTTGTATATATAGAAAATATCAGCAAAGATTGACTTAGACTGACCACCTTCGAAGTTCATATCCTCGCAGACCAGTCCATTATCCAGAAGCATTCACCAAGTCTGCTCTTCTGTGTGACTAAAATATATTCCAGTGCTGGGTAAAGACCATGAAAATTTCCTAAGAAAACTAGGACAACTTCCTTAAAACTAGGAGAAATTCAAGGTGTATGAGCATTGTAGCATATCTGGGTTGCATTCCAAACGAAAAGGGCTAAAATAGGGGATTGGGGAATTTTATAAAGGTAAAACTTCACTAAGCTTGCTTTTGGGACCCATTTAAATGTGAAACTCAGGGACCACAAACCTGTGGGAACCAGGGAACAGATGCCTAATTCATTCCCACTTTTAAAGGCCTTAAAAAAAAAAAATCCCTTGGGAATGCACAGCAATACTTGTCGGAGTGAGAGCACCTCAAGAGCTGCACGTCTGAGTGCTGCTCAAGGCTGACAAGCACAGCTTGCCTTACTTGCACAGTCTAGGGGATGTGCTTGTTATAATAAGTGCTGTCAGACTACGCATATTAAAACTCTCCTGACTTTAAGCAGAAAACAGAAGAGAATTAGGAACAGTCCTCCCCACTCTGATGTGTACAGCAGCCATGCAGTGGACATCACGATGGCACTGAAAATTCTCTGAATTTGATTTGAGAAGTCCTTTTACTCACTGATAAAAAATAAGGAAACTTTTCAGCCCCTGAAATACAATGCCTATTCCTTCTCCCAAAACACAACTTCTATTTTAAGACTGAACTGATCTTTAAAAAACATAGAAGCTGTTCCTTCAGCCGCACCATACATTCCTGTGAAGTGCGCATCATAAGCAACAGCAACTAAATTAACTTCAAAACAATGTGGTGGGATTTCAAGGGAAAGAAAAACAAACAACACTGTTATGTGAAGAGACATATTTTTTCATAAGATCTCTGCTCACTGGGTGAGAATAACCATGCTTCCAGCACACTGTTCTCACTCATTTAATAACAGGATACAATTTTGGATTGCGTATATGTTGACAGAAAGCAGAAGTGACAGAAAGCTTGGAAAGCTTTGATTTTGCTCTATGCCTGTTGGAATGGAAACACTCTAAGAGAACCTCTAGGCTGATAAAATCTGTCACTTGAACATCAAAAAATTATAATAAAATCAGTTTTATCTGCCAGTAGAAAACTTCCATCTATTTCCACTGTGAATTGTAATAATATCTGTTTTAGGCCTTTTCTGTTTCAGCCACTTCATAAGCTCCTTTCTGCTTTGGGGATGCAAATATTCTGCACCTGCCAAGGAATATAGCAGCAGTACCTCAAAGTTGTGTCAAATCCCCTGCACAGCTGGAATTTCAAGTCCAGAACCTGAAAACAAGGCATGAGGAGAATTCAATGTTAAGGGGCGTGAAAACCCCAGCTGAAGTCTAACCCACAAAGACAAAGACCATGGTACTGTGGGCTCTCCTGACTATGGACAATATTCAGTAGCCTAGAGAAAGCTCTGCTGTTTCTTCAAAATCAGTATCAATCCTTAAAGCTGCAGGAAGTTCCATCTGTCTGAAACAGGATGAATTAATAAGGGTAAAACTTAAATTCCTAATGCTCCGAAGCATGCTCAGTTTTTTTCAAAATCCTCCAATCATAATAGCTAATTCTGACAGACACAGGCTATTTAAGTGCTTAACTTTGAACATCTTGACTTCCTAAACTTAGTTCCATAAACACAAAAATGCACATGTACCTTCTAGACAGAGGCAGTAATTAAAGCTGGCAGCTTTGAGGGCATTTTACACATTTCAGTAATAAACCTATCTATTCCTATTAAATATTAATATACAGTCTCTTCCTATTACCTATTATGTTGTCAGTCACATCACTTTTAGGAGGAAGGTCAGCAAAAACAACTTAAGATTTTTGTCCTTTTAATAAATACAGCCCAAGCAGTTTATAGGTGTTAGTAAAACCCCTGACAAGAGAAGCACTATTTATTAACAGGACTGATATACAAGCAGGAAAAATAGAATGTTTTCCTGCCTCAAATTTGCTTATCTATTGTATAAATAACAGAGAATAGGAAGGACAGGGAGAGGAAGGTGAAATGAAAATACACCCTGGTCTTTCCCCATGCTGTGACATCCCAGCCCCTCCACAGGAACTCGGAGAAGCCTCCCCTGGAAGTTGGTGCCACTCCACAAGGACACCCGGGAGCCAGGCAGAGCTGTGTGGGTAGGAGAGTGCCTGGATAAGGGTTCAGATCCACACCACAATGCCTCTGATTCCCCATCTGTATTTGAGAAGACACGCAGAGGTCACCTTCCAGATGTGCCATAAACCCGAGCATCTTCAGATGTCATGTTTCTCTTAATCTCACCATTTATTTCCATGTTTTTCCTAAACAAGAAGGATGGCTCTGGCAAGTAAAAGCATATGTGATACCCATAGACACTGTAAATCATTTGCAATTATTATTTTCATTTTCTGACTTATTCATACAGTCTAGCACACAGTTCATAAGCTGACTCACTTGACATTCAGTCTTCTCTACTTAAAAAAAAAATGCAAACTTGATATAAATTGAGATGTTTCACAGAACTATATTTCCCACAAGCTTATTCCAGTCAAACTGGAATGTGTTCTTTTATGTTTGAAATTTTTGGACTAAGTCTACAAATTTCAAGAAAACTCATACTATTAAGGACATTCAGTTTCCTTTCCACCAGTTTTTTTTGCCCAAATAACTTCCATATCATTCTCTTGAAATTGCTATTTTTTTCCCCTCCTGTGATAATTTTTGCAAAACACAAAAAAATCCTTTAAATCATAAAACATAGGAGGAAATTCCTCTTTTGGAAAGGCAAGTATATTTAAATACAAACACACACACACACACACACACACATATATACATATATATGCCCCACCACTTTCTTCTTTTTTTTTTTTTTCTTAGTAATTCAAAACCAGTTTTGACAACAAATTTTGAGTCAGCTTCAGTGCTTATTACTGGCTTCAATTTTCTTTTACTAGGGGATATTGCTCCATTAAATCAGTGTCTGCAAGATTGGAGTCCAGGAGAATCCTATCCTATTTCATGCTTCATTATGAAAGATTCATACAACCTTACTCCTCATGTTTCTACAGTCATCTACATCAACTTTAGCGTCCTAAAATGCTGCATGGTACCAAGTGACACGTTGGAATGATCAATCAAGTTCACCAGATTAAACACTCTGACAGTGATATGCAATCTTACTTTGGTTGGGGAAAAAGACACGTCCTAATCAGCATACAAGGGCCATCTTTATTGGAATAATTAGCAGTCACCAAATTGCAATGCTAAGTACAAAACGTTGAAAAGTGCCCTGGAGGCAGAAGTACAGGAGAGAGATTACCCACAGGCCACAGGCACTGGAAGCTGCCTTTATGCTGGAAGAAGTCTTGCAGTGATGAGAGCACCACATACCTGAGCCTGTTTTCTATGGGGAAGGGTGATAATAGGATTAGTTTCTACATGACACATTATTAGATTGCCTCTCACATACACACCTTTCTCAAACAAACCCCAAACAAACAAAAAACCACAAGTCATTCCTGTGCGAGACAGACTGAATTACTTAAGCTGGTATAGTTTTTCATTTTGTTTTTTCATTGCATGTGAGATACCTTCAAAGAAACATAAAACAGGTCTGGAACTAGAAGACAACCCAGGTACTGTTCTGTCTGTCAAACCAGTGTTGGGATATTGAATTGTTGATCTTTATTTAATATAGTACACCTCAAAAATCTGTCTGTAGATGTGTATATATGCACAGGAAAGGTTTAGATTGGTTATTAGAAGAAATTCCTTCACTGAAAGGGTTATCAAACACTAGAACAGGCTGCTCAGGGAAGTGATTAAGTTACCATCCCTGGAGGTGTTTAAAGACATGCTGATGTGGCAGCTGGGGACATGGTTTAGTGGTGGCCTTGGTAGTGCTGGGTTAATGGTTGGACTTGATCACATTCAGTGTCTTTTCCAACCTAAATGCAACGTAATACCTAACAGTAGGTACCTAAATATTCGAGCATTTGAGGGACAGTTCCATACCAGGCTGATATCACTGGAGAAAACAGATTTTTTTCCTACCATGACTACTATTTTTATCACTCATAATATTTCCTGTTTCTGGTCTTGCTACCTTGCAATGATTTACATTTCAATGTAAACATTTGTGTCATTATTTTACTAAGAGAAAACCTTCAAGAGACTTTACCAGGGGCTTCATTTGCATTTGATGATTCCATTTAATAGCGCTGTGGGCTAAAAACCGACCAATACAATTTTTAATTCATGATGGCAGAGGAGGATGTTAACTCCATTAGCATCAAAAAGAAATGACCAAGTGTCAAGACAGTTTTCACAGTTCCATTCCTGTCCTTTCAGACCAGTTAAAGCTCCCAGAATTAGGTTAGTCAGTGGTGCAGACTAGTTCCTCAGTTAATATGTCCAATGGTTCTGTTGGACACGATGCATCAGTCATACTCCTGGATCCAGTTACTGGAAATTTAAAACAAGCAAACCAAAGGATGCACGAAGAATTCTTTACATTTAAAAGCCCTTTGTGGGGAGAAAAAAAAAATAGAAATTCTCTATCTTTTTTCCATTTAAAAACAAGTTCACATTGTTAAAATGGATGAGATGGGGAAGAGGATAGGTATTTTCTGCACTGTATCATTTGCCCTTCTCACTATCATGACACATGAAAATTAGAGCATCTTTGTAGCATTCCCAAACTTGACTAGATAAATCACAGGCTAAACACACGCTTTCATGACACTCCTCAGAGATCAATCCCATAAGTTTGGCTGGATCCTCATCTCCTCCTTCGTGTCATTTTAAAAAAGCTTCCCCTGCTGAACACAAAGAGTAATTCCAGGCTGACAGGATCACTTTCGCTGGTTTTGGGAAAACTTTACTTCAACCTTTTCAGTTCTAAGTATTTACTTTTCTCTTTTAACTTCAGTGATTAGACAAATCTCCACAAACAGCCATCCAGCATCCAAAAAAGGTCAACTGCGGCCCTCCAAGAACATGCTTCAACATGAAGTGCAAGCAAGTAAGCTGAAACACAGCAAAATTAGGCAGATTTTGCAAGACCGATCTTGCAAGGCATTGACTCTCTGGTTCTACAGGGTTTTGCATTCTGCAGGAGATTGGTTTTGAACTAAAGTATGGGAAGTTTTGCTTTGGAAAAAGTAAAAGCCATATCAGTGGCCAACCATATTCAGTTTCAACCACAAAACACGAAGGAATAAGAGAATTTTTACTTTGACTTATCTTTTTGTTCGTGAAGAAGCTAGGAAAGTATTTTTACCAGTCTTCTTACATGCACTTGCTGTGGCCAGTGAGGACATTTAGGGTCTGAAGATAAATACAGAAATTATGAACAGTCCTCCCTCATTCCCCAAATTAACTGAAATCCATTTCCAAAACAACAACAGAATCCTCAAAAATGTGGGTCAAAGAAAATGTATTAAAAAGTTTCACTTAACAACAGCATTTTTCCTTCCAACCAAATTCCCAACTTTCATCTCAGGCCATCTTAGACTCTTCACTCTATTAATAGTTTAATGCATGATAAATAATACATTATTCAAAAGGAACTTGTACTTTCACATTGGGTACAATACTTGCAAGCTACTGGCACAGTCTTCCACTTGATTTCAAGTGACATGCCCAAAGTCTTTGCAAGGAAAAATGAATCTCCCATTCAAAAGGGATACTGTCTCTGCCCTGCTGAATGCATCTTTTTCTTGCAACCAAAGGAAGAAGAAAGAAGAAATACTCATGTTCAAAATGTACTTCAAGGGGGAGGAGAGCACATAAAAAATAATGAGGTGTTCTATTTAATTCGGGTCACACCACTTCCAAAAGGATGTAGCAGGATTACAAAAGTTCCAAAGATAGGCAACAAAATTGATTAAAGTCATGCTGATTCTTCTGTATCAGCAGAGACTGAAGATGTTGGGACTTCTTAGATCAGAGAAGCAAAAGCAAAGGTAGAGATGACATGAAAATAATGAAGACAATATGATAAAAGGTACAGCAAAGATAAATCAAGGTCTACCATTCAGTCTCTTTTATAAAATAAGATCAAGGGTACATTCAAGACTATGAGAAGACTGCAAAACTGACAGAATGCATTACCTACCTGTGGAACCTAGAGAGTATGTGATACTATCAATGTCAAGGGTTCAGGTCGAGTCGAACTCACAGGCACATTATGCAAGTACAGATTTCAATAGCATGTTAAAATTTTATTAATTAGCGTTTTGATCTACCCAAATAAAATACTTTTCTTGGAATTTGAACAGAAATTGCCTGCTCTCTAATTGTGACAGAGTCAATAATACTTAATTTTCAGTTTATCAGGTGGCCAAAATGCCTCACTTTTCTTACAGTCATAAATTACAATACCACAGAAACGGAAACAAAACATTCTGATTTTACTAGTGTCCATAATTCCATGACAAAATATCTGTATCACATATAAATGTGTTGGTGGTCTACAGTGGAGGAAAATAAATTTATAAATACTGGAATTTCAGAAACGATGCTTCCCATTTCAGCGAGCACCTTTCCATAAACATTGTAAATATCAATACTTCCAACGTGTCTTCAGCAGGAAAAAAACACCACATTGTCAAGAACATAGACTGAAATAGTGTCAAACATTAATTAACTGCAAACACAAACAAGAAAAGAAAGAGGTGCATACAAGCAGCACCTGTTTGGCAGCTCATCCCTATTAGAAAGCTAACAGATCTTCCATGACATCGTAAAATGTCTCACACTAGAAGACATCCATAAGGATCAGGATACTGAGTGTTCATTCATTCATTCTGTAAGGAAACAAAACACACCTCAAGATGCAAGCTAATTTTAAACAATATATGGGAGTAAACTTTTCCTATCTCCCACTATTCTCAGTTTACTAAGGCTTTTAGCCCAGTTGTTACCTGGAAAAGAAAGCTCCTCATGCCCATGGTGGCAGGGGAAGACTCAGCCTCAGCCTGAGGCCACACACACACTGCACTGACTGAGCTCTTCTGCCTGGACAAAAGGGTGTGTTCAGCCAGGGAAGATTTGGACACACCTGGGTGAAGCTGCTTCAGAAAGCAGCAGCACAGAGACATGTGAGTACCCTGCAGCAGCTCTGAGCTGGAGAGCCTTTGCACAGGAGAGAAGATACTCAGCTGCAACAGAGAGGATGAGAAAGTCTACCCAAAGGACAAGATAAGAGGAATGTCACCAATATATCACTTTACATCTGTGTTACTATTTTCCCGTTGCTATGGGAATACTAGAGAAAGTGGTTATCACTGTGTATTCAAAGACCCGTGTTAAGTGTAGGTGTGAAGAGTATCATTTGTTTGCAGCCTATAATTTTCTCTTCCAAGCAGTGTTAAATAGTTTTGTTTGGGGGAAGAGTATGAATAATAGTCTCTTCTCTAATTCACATGTTAAAATTAGCTAACCTTCTACCTGCTCTGGAGAACATCCAAAAAAATCTATAGCAATGACAAGCACTAACTTATCAGGGTAAAACAGATCCTTTTTCCATATAATTAAAATTAACACACTAACTGGAATACTCTTCCTAGAGCTGATGCTATCATGCATTCTATGATGAGGCCATCTACAAAATTAATTCCATCATATTTAACTTGAGTGTTGAGAACCAGGCTTCAAAGCACTTTAGAGGAAATGGCTTTGAAAATTTTAGTAATGATTACAGGGGCAGTCTAGAAGTCCTTCCTTATCCTAATTAAACCACATTGCCTGCATTCTTGGAGACAAGATCAGTGATAGAAGTCAACAGAGGTATGCACTGAATGTTTTATTTCAGTTGTATCAAGATGGAATAGGGAAACAAAATACACAGGATACACTGGGCTGTGTTTGTGTACTCATGTGACAATTCCTCAATTCAACCTGAAAGAAAATAAGACTCCATGTTTACTCAATTGTTGGCAGGAATAGGCAGGTCTTGAAGAACAAGTTGAGTACCATGAAAATGCTACCAACGCTTTGTGTATTTCAATTAAGTGCTTAATATTCTGACTGAAGACTTCAGTCATGCAGGACTAAGTGTGCATACCTAGTGAGTGATTGCATTGCTGCTCATTCATCTTCAAAAATTAAGCTCTCCCTCGATATTTTCAGAGCTAAATCCTGTGAGGTTCAAGAGTGCAGCCAGTCCCTGTTCTGAGAGTGTTTTCTACACAGTTTATGTTCTCCAACAACAACAAAACAGATAAACCAAAACACAAAATGAAGAAAACGCCAATATTTAGTCTCTAGGCTGTTTTCACTGAGCAATGAATAAGAGTTTGCAACTCAAGGTAAGTGTCAGCTGGAGACAGTTTCATGGCATTAGGGAAGGGCTGCACAGAAAGGTTCAAAGCAGCAGGTTTCGCAGAGTAATGACTCAGTTACAAATTCTGAATTATTACTCCCAAGCCGCAAGGCCATTACAGTATTTTCTCTCAGAAATCTTGACAGGATTCAACCATAATCAACCATCAGCATTCAGACTGATAGCAGTGTGGACAGGGAGTTACCTATTGTGCTTCCACTTCTATCAGTCTTACACAAGGCTCACAAAGACCAACTAAAAGAGTCCACCTGACCTCAAGAACTTCTGAATCAGCCCCCTTAGTGCCTGTTAACAATACTACTGTAACAATGATACGGCTCATGTTGTTGATTACTCAAAAGTAAATATGGGAAGCTGTAAGCAGGCATATAAATATACTGAAGTGATAGTAACGAGAAAGGCTGTTTCCCCTGGAAGCCAGAGAAACAAGTCTTAAAATGCCACTTCAAAAACAAAAAAAATTTAGCTCAGCATGATACTCTCTTAGGAGAGGTCATTAAATATTGAGATGAGTGAAACAAAGAGGGTAAAACATATCCCAGATTTAGACGATGGCTTTTACCTACTTGAAGAAGGAGCTAGAGGTATTTGCACCAAAACCTGTAGTGGCACTTAGAAAGGGCTGACTAAAATTAAGATACTATAACCAGAGTGTGTGAAATGTAGAGCTATATAATTCATAAACAGATAGCCACATTAAATAGCATTAAAGATCTTGTTTACACAAAAGCACAGACACACAGAATGGGTGCTCTCCTGCTCACAGTATGTACCAAGCCCTGCTTCCCCTTGCAGGTGCAGAGAGAGGCATTTCAAAATGGCAAATGTTCCTCAGCATGAGGAGACCAGGAGCTCCCTCAAAGCCTGGAGGACAAGGAATCATCAGCTGAGGGATACCAGTATCAATTAAACATCGTGGAGATCTGACTTCCTACATGGTGGGCAGGGCTCAATTCTTGAGGTTTCCCAACAGACTCCTCTCTGTAGAGATGGCAGCACTGCTGAAGGCCGCATGCTCTGAGAGCACCAGGCTCAGCCTGGCACCACGACAGCTGGCAATGTACACACTCTCAAACTTGGCAAGTCATCCACTGCCATATAATGGCTATTGCCAGGCATTTAATTTGGGATTAATGGGATAAAAAATGGATGGTAAATTAGACCCAATGCTATATTATAAAGAAATCACAGGCCAAGTTCTTTAGTGCAGTGACTCACCTTCCCTGAGGTCAATCAAACTACATTGGCAGGAAAGTTTGTCCCATTACAAGGATTTAAGCTAATAATTTATACCGAAATATTTATCTAATTAATCTCAAGTTTTCAGCATGAATGCTAATAAACTTCCTCTTATTTTTATTTGCAGTTATTCACTGAATAATCCCTACCCATGACACTACTGTGAGGCATCCACAGAAGGATGAGAGAACTTCTGACATATAAAGGTTACAGATCATGTGTCTGTCCACCAGGAATATGTGATTTGAAAAGCAAAATTGTGTTTCCCGCCATTATTCTATGCCATTTGCTGAAAGGTCAATGCTATTGTTTAAAAAAATTTGCCAGTGAATTGACTCAGTAAAGCAATCAAAATAAATGAATGCTACAAATGCTCTGAAAGAAAAAATATCATTTACCCAGTGTTTCTCTATTGCTTATAATAAAAAACAACTAACAGAAATAATCATTTTTAGTTTTTTCTCTCATAGAATAAATGTAGGGGGTTTGTATGGATATGAATAATTGAATAACCCAGTGATTTATAGCCATTATACATTTATATGTTCTCTTTTTGGTTTTTTTTCCCTTAATCAGAAGAGTCTGCAGAGTTGAACTATTCAATGGGTCTCCCTGCCATGTCCCAAGGCTCACTTTTTGCTAAACACTTCACATATGAGTGGTTTATTTGTTGCAGTCATTGTTTTAAGGATGCCCTTTCCATGCTCCCTTTGTTTCCTGGGGATCACATGTTAAAACCCTTGAGAACAGGTTCTCTTTGTTTCGCCACACATCTGGTTTTGTTCAGTCCCTTATGCTACTACACATTAGTACTTAAAATTTGTATGGACTTAATGCTTAGAGGCCAAGCTATGGCTGACACCATTCTGCCAGACACCAGACAGTAGTGCTCAGAGCAGAAAGCTCATCCCTGTCCCAACCATGGTCACCAGGTAGAAAAGACAGCAAACAACACACAACACAGTCAAGAATGGTGTAAGCCACAACTTGAACAGGATGGGGACAAGCCTTAGCATTGCAGGAGCCTTTTGCCACACTGGACATTTATTAAAGGTAATGCTCAAAAGGCTTTTTCTGGAGTAAGCAGAGTGACTGCACTGTCCTCTTGCACAGCCATTAACTTGGGAAGGTGCTTTCATCCTTTCACAACAAAACAGAATGTCATCAAGGGTGGGCTAAATCAAGAGGTGAAAAACATCTTGCCACTTTTTCTGACTGCCAGTTGCCCAAAAAAGTATTTCAGGAGATGTTGTTAAATGTTTCTCAGAACATTAATGTCACTACCAAAAATTGCTAGGAGTCACACACACAGTCCCAAATGTGCATTATCTGTCATTTCCTCATTTTCAAACCTTCATATTTACACTCTGCAGTACTTGAAGCACTTCTGGTGTGTCATAACTGTCCCCTCCCAGTGAATTATTCTGCATTCATGAGGGGCAAGGCAGAAGGGCCTGAAGGATTTCTTCACAAGCCTTTAATGTTCTGAAGAAGCACAGCCTTTCTCCCTCTTTCATTTTAACAGCAATTTGTTGACTGGAAAAAAACAAAAGAATTAACAGCTCTCATGCTTCCAATTAAATGCTTTGGCCTTCTCTACCTTGCTTTTTAATCAGTGGCTCAGGGGCTCATTCCTTTTATACACTAGCAAATTTAATATTAATTCTTAATGAGCCATTTGTTGACAGCCAAGAATGAAAACTGCAGAGAATGGAGGAAATTACTATAGAAACATTATTTGCCTTTCAAATTTTATGTAAAAATTATGACAATGGCATGTCAATTTTTTTTTGTTTATGTATGTTTTACCTATTTTCACTGATTATTACATAAGACGCTGCAATGTGTTAGAAGGCCTGCTGTTTCTAAAGTAGAAAGATCACTCTGCTAGGGTCAAGCATCTTATTTTAACTTATTGAGGTTACTGTATTTAGCTCCAGAAGCCCTACTTTCCACCTCCTGTTTACTGACCCAAGAGGTCATCAACCACAAACGCCATGTTCCAGTGTCAGAAAAGAATCTCACCAGATGTGTCAAGTACACCCAGAGACAACATGTGAATTTTTCTTTCAGCATAAGAAGCCAATCCCTGTGAGGCTTTATCCCTTCATCACTTTCTGGAGCTTTGAAGGCTGTCATCAGGACTAACATGGAAACTCCAGTGTTCCGCATCGCGTACAACTTTGCTTAACACAGCAAACTCATAAACCCCACACTCTTTTGAACAGGAAGAACTACTGAGGGGTAGGGAACAGAGCTATCCCAAAGTGACCTTCAACAGCCATGGCATTTGAATCCCTTTGTACACTTATTAAATAAAGAAGCGTGTAAGGAAGTTAAAACCATCAAGAAAAAGCTTGCCGACATACTCTTTTTTCTCCCCTCCCTTTATTCAGTGAGGAATTGCACCAGTACTACATCAGACCTATCACATAACAGTTTCTTAATTGGCATTAACCAGTATTTCAGGAGGTAACAATTCACTAATTAAAAGAAAATCAGATGAAACTTATTATAGTCGGCTTACAGTAACAGTACCGTTCAGATTTTGTCAGTAATGAAGATAAAGCAATAAGGCACTCAAATAATTGTTCTCCCCAATTTTTAATCCGTTGGATAGCTATTAGCCTAAAGCACAATCATGGCTCATTAGGACTCTAAATAATAACTTAGAACAAAAAAGAGAAAGACTCCTCATACACAAACTCACACAGTTTGTCCATATGACTGAAGTATCTGAACGAGATTAGAGTTGTGGCAAACTTTGAAGGTTTAAATGTGTTAAGCAGAAAAAGGAACTTATAGAATCTGTTCATGTTGTGTCCTGCTACATCTCCCCTCTCTCATCTACAAGCTTTGCTTTACCTTCAATCTCTGTTCCCAAATTGCTTTTTATTTCTCGAAAGCTCCCATTATTCTTTCAGTGTTGCTCTCAGGGGAAAAGCAACAGAGAAGACAGACATGAAACAAATCCTAAGCAGCTCCAGACCAAAGGATGAAGGAAGTGGGTGAGGGAGGCATGAACAAGGAACACAGTGTGGCTGTACAGGGGTAAGAAAGCCTCACATGGTTACTCCCCTTCCAAGAGCAACACATCCAAGGAAGCAGACAGGTGCCTCCTTCCAGGCACAGCAGCAATGTTGGTGTTGCTAGTGGGACAAAACCTTCCAATGTGCTGGAGAAGACCAAAGGCAAGAGCAGGATCATCAGCCTGATTATTCCCAGTGCCAAAGATTGAGTGCTGTAAGACACAACAAATGCTGGAAGCAATTTAAAGGGTAAAGTCAATGTCCAGCTTCATTAGAACCACATCCATTGATGCCCAGGACCTGACAGAAATCATACCAATGGTATCTTTATATACCTGCAAGAAACAGAGAATAGATTTTCCAGTAGATCAGCAGTAAATCCAGCAGAGAGCCTCAGACTGCTTAATTCCTTCCACTGAGGATGTGAAAAATTAGAGATGTTAGTTGTCTCAGAGGGGCTGAATATAAAAGAAACTCTGAATAAACTTAAAAGAGTAAGTCAAGAAATGTACCCTTAAAACTAAATCTGGCTGGGCTGTGCCAGCTCCTCATCCACACATATTTTTCAATCAGCTTTAACAGAAACAAAGACAAGAAAGTTTGGGCTTACTGAGGCAGAAAAGCTTATAGTGGAGAACACCAGAACAGTTCAAAAAATTAAACAGACCCTTTCGTAACCAAAATCAGAATGATGTCTTGAGGGAGTGTGGGTTGGTCTCTGAGATCAGGAGGGTTGAGCAATGAACAAAAGCAATACTTTGGGCCTAAAGTCAGAGACCTCCATGCCACTCCCAACTCAGATAGTCTTCCTATGTCATCATGAGCAAAACAGCTGCACCTCTCTGGATCTCTACGTCTTGGTTGCTCTTTTACTACTTGTCCTGCAAAGACAGCAGCAGAGGTTCTCTCAGTTTGCCAAGCACTTGGCCAAGCTCATGGTATCAGTCAGTGTACAGTCAGGGTATTTGCAGTGGAATGTGATAAAAACAATTAACAAGTGACTGACTATTGCCAGCATTTTAATAAATTGCTCCATCAGCATATAAATAAATGAAATCTTCCTTTTCAGGAAACAAAGGGCTGTTCAGCCACCAAGAAAGATAGTTCATAAGAAGGGGCTCACACAGACAATTCCAGAACAAATACTGTGATGAAGAATCTACCAGCCTCGTCTTAGCAAAAAATTGATAAAAATGACAGATACACATGTCAAAATAGACAAAGAACTGCTGCACAAAAATTCACACAGCTGATGTGCCAGAGCAAACAAAACTACCTGGAGTCATATCAGATAAAGACATAGATAAAACACTGTCAACAATAAAACAGCAATACAAGATGTTTGGCTGGAGAACAAAAAACAAATTTGTATTGAGAAAACATCAGCAGTCGTGACTGACTGATGCAGACTTAGGCCACACTGGTTCTTCCTGGGACATCCAACTTGTCCCCTGTCACCTCTCAATCACCATTGTCAGTGATTCTGCACTGACACTTTGGTCACTCAACGTTAGACAACTGGAAAGGGATGATAAACCACCAAAGGGAATTAACCTGAAAGATGTGACTGAAGCTGTCCCTCAGACACCTTTTCTCCTGGTGAAGGTGGTAATGAAAAGGCAGATTGGCTGATGAAGCTTTGGGGAACCTTCTTCCACTACACTGGCACCGACTGCTATCAACTGCATCCTGCAACAAGGACAGATGCCCTGCCTACTTCATTGTCTTCTATCAACAGAAGATGAAGGCACTAACAGCAATTTTAAGGCCACTGTTTTATTCTTCTATATTTCAGACCAATGGAAGTAAGTAAATTTTTTTTTTTTTTTTTGCAGTGTGAGACCCAGACAACCCCTCATGTCTGCTCTTACAGTAAGACAAAGAATGACACGTGGGTGTAAATAAGAGCAAAACTGGCCCTCCACATGGTCAAAATTCAGGGGTGATTCCAAAGGGATATGGAGCAGTATGAGAAAGCACTGCTTAACAACAGGCATGAGTATGGATGGAAGATTGCCAATTACCATGATATACTGAGAATTTGTACACAAGCTACATTGCTGAAAAACACACACAGGAATATTTTAAAACACTTACCACTTTTAGCATGACTTTAAATTCCCATTTTTCCCATTCATCAGGGACAACTCCCATCATTATTATTTAAACAAAACCAAACACAGAGGGTGATAAGTTTCTCCTTCTGGTGAACAGGTGAAATCTTACTGACTGCTTTGAAAGCCATGATGATCAACCCAAACATTTTACTCATTTTAAGAAATTAAATGTAGGTTTTTTTCCAGGTACAACTTCTGCGAAACACCCTCTCCTTGCAGGGAGCAAAATAATAGAAAGGTAAACTAAAAAGGTCACATAGGCAAAATAAATAGATATCCCTATGGAGGGAGGAGGACAGAAGAGATCATCCAGTACTGGTTGCTGAGAGCAATAGGACTGTAGAAAATGAAGACCTGACTTTTGCTGTATTCTTCCTTGCTAAAGGCTATCTTAGCTTATTTTAGATTATCTCCTTTGCATGACCTTATGGGGCACAAAAAAAAAGGTCACCTGCTACATCTGCCTCACTTATTTTTAATCAATTTACACACAAGACTTGTGTTTTAATGAATCCATTTTGACATTCTGGTCATCAGAGATAGCACTTGTGTCAATAAAACAGGTACAGAAGTGTTACAGACTGTTAAAAGTGTTCATATTTGGGACCATGAGATGACATTTGACCCATATCAAGAAGCAGCTCACTCCCATAATGTATCAACAAGAAACATACTTTTTCTTTACTTAGTTGCAATAGTAATTGAGTCAGTTTCCCTAATATTAATAAAAAGGAAATAGTAAAGATCAAAATTCATACCGATTATTTTGTGCTTGTGACCCTCCACTTCTGGTGAAAGCATTTGATATAGTAAAAATCAATGAGCTACTGAGTGCTGAAGCCTAGGCTTGAGATGATACATTTTCATCCTCATAGTGTAATTAGCTGGATGTAGTCACTTTGTAACAGCAGAACTCTGTTCCATCAGAAAATAATAATTTTTTTACAGCAACTTGGACTGTAACTATAATCAGCTATGAAGATATGTCTTAATTTGGGTCCTGTTCTTATGATAAGCACAAAACAGTCACCCTCACCTGTATGGGAGGCCAATCACAGGGACTCATCCAGCATACCCCACTGCGTGGTTTTATTCCCCTCTTCTAAAAGGGGGGTTGTTTGAAAACAAAAAAAAACCAAAAAAAAAAAAAAAAAAAAAAAAGCAGATGCAGGGTTCATCCCCACGCTCTCATCTGAACCTGCTAGGAACAAAACTGAAAGGCAGGGACCCAACCCACACCACCAACTCCTCATTCCCCTGCTTAAAGAGTAAATTAAAAGCCAAATTTCTGAAGTTCTTCAGGCACCTAATTCCCATTGAACTGAAAATTCAAATAGCTCTCAGAACAGATCTGTGAGATTTCTCCACATATGCAGCTCTTAGAAATCAAGTAATGCATTTGATTTTGTTAACCTGACACAGGCAATATCTTTAAGGAAAACATTCTGTTTGGAGAAATCTATAGGCTGGTTCTCAGTCCCAAGCAAATGAGCTAAGCTTGATCTAGACAAGGAGCTGCTGCACGCTGTACTTCTCTCTTTGGTACCGTTTCCCAGAGCACTGAAAAAATTTACACTCAAGAGTTTGTCTCTTTGCAGGAAGTAAAAACCTCTCAGGATTATACTGCATTTCCTTATCCTATACTTTAATTGTATGAACTATTTCAAAACAAAAACCCCAGAATTTTAGCTAAATATTAAAATAGTAAGCAAGTGCAGTTCTGTGTATGACAGCAAAAGCTTTACAGACTTTTCTAATGGTTATTTTAGGAAAGAATCTCTCCATCAAGTCACACAGTGAAGCATTTGTGTTCATACAAGGAAAACAAACTTTAAAGAAATTCACAAGAAAAAAGGCAAGGTGGGAGAGAAAAGAACTATTTTACAGCTACTTCTGTCACTAAGAAGAAAGTTGATTATCACTCTTTGATAAGAAAGAATAAAGCTGTCTAATGCTTCTAAAGCTGAGCTGGTACATAACTTCCCTTTAAGTTCTTTGACTTTCCCCTGTGAGCCTTTCTTGTGCAAGGTTACCTGCATAAGCAGCAAGCAATTGGGTTTATGGCTCTTTTCAAAGCACATATTGGGATGTCTGAACTCCTGCGAGTGTCCTAAAGAAGACACCATATGAGAACACTCTCTCATCCTCAGCACTTCCTCCTAAACAGGAAAATGGTCAAAGTAAAGAGCAATGCAGGGAGAAGCCCTGTAAAGTGGGCAGTCACACAGCTCTAATGGAGGGGAATCACCTCCTAGAGATCTTCATATCTCCCACATATAGGCTTAACATCACCTCTCTCAATTCCAGCAGGACATTTACACCATTCCCAGGGAGATTCACACAGACTTCTTCACAGGAATGGGATTCACATATGTCAAGCCTGAAAATGCTGCACTATGGCAGGATCTGATCTTTTTTTCATCTCAAAACTCCATTCTCTATTTTATGTGTAATCAGTAAATGCTGTGAAAAACAAATTCCCCTCCCCTCTGAAACTCAACTCTCCATAGTCCAGATGGTTTTGTGAGTGGTCTTTCCAGTAACACACCAAAGCACCAATTGGTTTTTCCCCACAGCTCACACTTTTCTGTTTTCCAGGAACTTCATGCCAGGTTCAGCACAGCCACTAATCACTAGTGACCCTCCACCCCCTAAGCCCTCTACTTCTGCAATTACAATCAACTAAAACTCTTCTCAGCATAAAAAAAATCCTCGTGTGCTGTCCTTGCTTTGCTGTCAGACAATGGAAAGCTGCACCCAGAGCAGAACACATGAAACCAGGCTTTTGTACAGTCCTGAAAGCAATGAGTCTCAGCAGGCAGCAAGGAAGCGATATGAAGACAGCACATGCCTATCTCCCTCTGTCCAAAATTCCCCAAAACAGGCTGCTTTCAACATGCAGCAGTGTATGAGTGGAGAATGTGCCCAGTGGTTGGGTGAAACACAACACCTTATATCAGCTGGAGTCAGGAGCATGAAGAGAGTTTTAATCATTAATCCTACAAGAAGCAAACATTAAAGGACTATTAAGAACAGAACAAGCTATTAGTAGACTACATTTTTCACACTCTAACAGCCTGATTATGAGAAGACACAAGACCTTTTTCCTTGAGTGATAAAAAAAGCACAAGCAAGTACTTTCCAAGATCTACATGACTTCATATGACCTGTTTTACAACCAGCTACATCAAGAGATAACAACAGCAAATACAATCAACCATTTCACCTATTTGAGTGTTTAAGCAGACTTTGCTGAACCCAGACAGGAAGACATTGCCATCCTCAGAATCCAGTCTGCCAACAGCAAGTTCCTTCATTCACCTCCACAGAGGTCCCCATAAAACTGGGACAAGGAACCATTCCAGCTCTCACATCTGACTCCTTCAGATCCCTGCAACTGGATCCTGAGCTTTTCCCATTTCCCAGATGTTTTATTGACTCTCTGAGGCTCTTAACATGCCCTGCATACCTGAAATTGCAGTCTCCTACTTCTGAATAGAGATGAAGCATTACTCTCTTCTCTGCAACATGGGATTTTATATTCTTGCTAATTTTTTTTTTGCTTGTTTTAAGATAACTAGATCTACAAATCAATACAGTCCTATCCAAACATCAATTACAATTAAAGAAAGATGCCTATGGGTACCATGGAAAGCCATTCAAGTAGTGGATGCTACTTTAAAGGCAGCTTGTCACATTCTCAAGCACAGATATTAAATAACACTGGGTTTTCTGGTCTTGTTAGAAAGTGCCATTTCCACAGAGAGGAAACACAACCCAATGCACTGCTACACCAGGAGGTAACAGGCAGAGCCCTGAAAGCAAGTAGTGCTTCTGAGAGAAATGTGGCATAGGGAACACAGAATAGAGTTTAAGCTGACTTAAGAGGATTGATCAGTCTATCAAAGTCATTCTGCTTCTTCCTGTAGATCAGCAGAAGTATCAATAGATGGTGCATTGATTTGCATTAGGGAGATAAGTTAAATCTTTCATCATAATCCATGTCCCTCACATTTCCCATGGCCCTGTATGGAGAGGTTGTATTAAATAACTGAAATACAAACAACAATTTAGAATTTTTTAAAAGCCAGAAAAAAACCCACCTGTGTTTTGGAAACATATGCTTGGAGAGCTTAAGTTTCAGCTGGAAGCAAAAATTAATGTGGGTAAAAGTTAAGAATTTTTTCATTCTCTGTAATAGAAAATAAATTGCAAGTAAGACACCTTAAATAAATTTGACTACAGTAAAGTAGGCAGAATTAAGGGAGATTCTACTTTTGCCCAAGTAACCAAGATGTTTCAAGCACCTGCAACCTATTTTCACCATGAGATTACACCCCTCTGTGTGCTGTTTGCATTTTCAGAGCATTTAACATGAGCAGTGTTGTACAGGTCCTATAGCCAAGGTATAAACCTAAAACATCCTTAAAAGAAGACATCTCAATATAGTGATTCTGGCCATCAGAGCATTGCTGCTACTGTAACACTGTTTTAATTGTGAACAGCCCCACTGCCTTTCTCCAGAGAAATTTCAGCACACTTGAAGCAGCCAACATCAGACAAGGTTGTAGGATCCAGAGTACCCACAGTTAGAGCTTATTTTAATGATAGTCACCAAACAGGAACTAATTCTTAAAAAAAAAAAAAAAAGAAAGAAAGAAAGAGAGAAGCATTCACACTTCTTTCTTCATTGCTTGTTTTGTCCTTGATTTAATATAAACCCCTTCATTTGATGTAGGAACTCACTTCCATTGTGTCTTGTTCTACTTTTACAACTCCATTAAGGTCACAACTCTCCCTGCTTCACTCACAGAATGATCTCTTCTCTCCTGCCCTTGGCTAAAATGTCACTTCACTGGGGCTGACCTTGAGAGCTTTCAGCTCTAAAATAAACTTGCTCAAAGTAGCAGCTTCGTTTCCCATTGACTGAGTAAAAGATGGGGAATGTTTTATTATCCTATCCCATTTCTGGGTTTTTTAATCTGTTTTGTTTTGTGCCCAAGGGTGGCAGCTGTCCTCGCCTTAGCCCCCATCCTCCCTGGCTTCGGGGCTGTTGTGATGAACGGGAGCCAAGCCAGGGTTTCTGGCAGGAGCTGGGGCCGGGGTGAGGGGTAGCCCCTCTCTTTTTGACACGCAGCCAGTACCTCTGACCTGCTGTTTCTCTGGGTTTTGCCTGCTTCATTTTGTTTGTTTTATGGTTTTTTTGCCTTGGCACTGCGACTGAGCTTGCCAGCTGGGCTTCTTTTGCCGCTCTGCTGTCTGGAAGCCCAGAGCCAGTGTGTGCCCAACCAGGACCTGGGACTGCCCTGGTTTCCCGCAGGGGGATGCCCTCATCCTCCACACAGCCCGGATCTGAAGGACCAGCCAGCACTTGTGGGAAAATCCCAAAGAGCCTTTTCCATACTGTGGTCAGGAGCCGGACTGCTACTGCCCAACCCCTGCTGTACCTCCACCATTGCTGTGGGTTTGTACTACACTGTAGCTTTTCACCTCTGCCTGCAGGGAAGTCCTGCTGCTCCAGCTTGCTTCTCCTGAAGTTCCTGCCACAGCTCCTTTCACTACCCTGAAGGGGCACTGGGATCAGCTGACACTGGAGGTTTATAAAGGAAGCCCTTTACCCATCCCTTCCACCGGCCGTGTCCGCCATCATCCACGTGGGGAAAGACGGACAGACCGGCGCCACAGCGCCCCCTGCAGGCGCGGGGGAATCATCGCCCCCGCCCTGCCCGGCCGGGAGCCAGCAGCGCCCCTGCTGGCGGTGACCGGAACTGCATGGAAGGAGAAGGTGCCCGCAGCCCGGAGAAGGCCGGGCCTGGGTTTGGGTTCTGTTCCTTGGTGCTGCCGGAGTTATTACTTGTGTGCCTTATTAAACATATACATACTAGTAAAGAACTATTGTTCCTTTTCTAGTATCTTTGCCTGAAAACCCCTTAATTTCAAAATTATAATAATTAGAAGGGGAGGGAGTAATATTTTCCATTCCAAGGGAGGCTCCTGCCTTCCGTAGCAGACATCTGGCTTTCAAACCAAGACAGCCCTTAGATTCACTACCTACCTTCATAAACATGGAACTCCAAAGATCGAAGCCTGGTGGTCTGTTACAGTCACACACATTCACCCCACTACACCATATATTTTTTTTTCTTCTCCCACTCCCACAAGGAGCTCAGGGATCTGTATACCTTCAGGGGGCCCCACACAGCTAAAGGAGTGAAGAGCTCAGCAGCAATGGGCAGCACTGTAAGTTGGGAGACTTTTAAAATCTCTTTTCATTACGTGAGCAACTTTTTTTCCAGACTTTACACTTAACATGGAAATGAGGATGGCTTACCCCACAACACAGAGGCAGCTGATGATTTTGGATTCAGTGACAGTGCTGGTGCCTCCCGTGGGCACTACACCCTGCCTGTTTGTGAGTCCAGAGCCATGGGACAGTTTGGCACTGGCACTGGAGCTGCACAATCCAACTGCATCCATGGCTGAGACCTCAGCTTTAGGACCATGTCTCAGTCTGCAAAACTCCCAGACAGACGCCACTACCCTTATGTAATTTTAGTAGTTATAAGACAGCACACAGGAATAAAGACTTCATTGCTAGATCTAGGTAGCTTTATGATAAAGGGGATTTAACAGTTTTCTCCTCAAATATGAATGTCAAAGGGGGGAAAAAAAGCTTTTTGTAAGCACTCACCTAGTTTCAGTACAAGAAAATGTTGTAAATAGCCAGCGTTGGAGAGAAAGGTAGGCCTCTGAGATCAGAAGACAGGTAGAGTTCTGTTTATTTGTAAACATTTCTTCCAGTAGTTTACATTAGCTAAGATTTCTTTTTGAACAAAGAGATTTATGACAGCCTTCAGCATCCATCAGAGCACCTCTCAACAAGCTCACAACTACCCTTCCCCTAACAAAAGAGGTTGTGCCAAATGCTTCAAAAATAACTCATGCATGTTTTTTCCTGGTATTTTGGGGTTTCAAAGTTTATAGTTGACTTTGTGCCAGTTTCCTTTTACCGTTCCAGAGTGTGACAATGTGCAACAAAGACATGACACAGCCTGTGTGTAACTCTGGCAGGTTGGTATACAGAGGTTTCTCCTACCAACACTGGTCATGCCATTACTCAACTGAAACCACCAGGCAAGGTAGGCACACAGACTATTTGTACTGTTTAGAAAGTCTCAGTACATTCTGCCTTCTCAAGCACTTTGATGATTTGAAGAAAAAACAATTATACACTGTGTAGGGGGGGAAAAAAGCCACATGGGAAGAGATTACAGCACTCAAAATATTGTAATTCTTTGAGTGAGTATTACAAGCTACACTCTCTTCAGTAAGCTGAGTAGACTGAGCTACTTGAATTTCATGCTTGGGTTCTAGTTCACAAACACTGTATGTATGCAAATAGTGGGATTATGTCACCCTTGTTCTCCTGGAAAAAAAAGGAAAACAAGTTTTTCTAGTAGATCTAGATATAGTGAATACTCACCACTATTTTTATATCCATGTTCCTTTTAAAAAATTATTTTGATATTTCTTCAGGGAAAATAGAATGGAGTCAGACACCTTCCAATGTGTGAAGAACACAGATTTTCAGTGTTACTTCATATAAATGTTTATGTTTGCTGTCAACATATGGACATATGCAAAACTTGTAGTTTGTAAATATCAAATATTAAACCCATGAAAATGATAAAAAACTAAATTTCCAGACCACAACTATAAAAAGTAACTTGACTCATTTAAGAGCAAATTGAGTTTCAGATCTTGCTTGGTTCACTGACACTGTGAACTTTTTCCTTTGAATAAGACTAAGCTTAGCACCTACAAAACGAAGCATCTCCTCCTGAAATCAATAGCACATTCCTCCAAAATACATAGTTCCCAGGACTCTAAACTGGCCTGAGATAAAATTTCCATTTGTCACTAATATTTTCTTTATTTTACATTTTCTTGAGACTTGTGAAAAACTGTTGGCTCCAAATATTCCCTGGTCTCAAGCGTGACAAATTACAATATACCCACATATAATCAAGACAGATATGATGAGATTTTCCAAGTTTCACAACATTGATAATCTCTTTTCAAAATCAAGACTTCACACTATAATATCACAAAAAATATCACTACCCAGGAGCTGCTCAAAATTTCAAACAGTGTTTAATGCCCCTACTCCTTCCCTGGACAGCTCTGCATGCTCACAGCATGCCGGTCATTAGTGCCACTGCAGATGCTGGTGGGAGATGCTCAATTTGGTTTTGGCAGCAGCTTAAGCAAACAAAGTCCTGCACAGAGTACAGAGTGCTTAGCAGGCTGGCCCCAGATTGTAGAAGTCCAGTTTGACATCATTTTTGGAAGTGCTGTGCACACACTCAACCCAATAAAGTTAGAAGCAGCTCCCAAAGTCAGAACTAGAGCATTTCTCTGAGCTTCTCTTGGCCCTTCCTCTCCTGCTACACTTCATAACAGGACTTTGCTTTTCTTTGAGGGCACACAGAACTCTTTGCAAAGTCTCAGTAAAACCAACTTTATCCACACAAAGCCGATTTTGGGTAACTTGCACTGTGTTCATCTTTCTTCCCCTCTTTCTCTCACTGCTTTTCTTGATAAAGAGTCAAATAGAAGTTCACTCGAGCAGAGATGCAGCAGAGACGGCTGCTAGCCCGAGGCTGGTTTCCACTCCTGAGGTTTACAAGGCAGCCACTTGGAGCTGATTATACATTTCCAACCACACATTTCTGATTTGACATTGGGTCACACACAAGTTCTAAATTTAAATCCCACTCCATTATAACACAAGAAACGCCTTGCAGGGAGACCCACTGCCCCTTTCTTACCTACAGCCACTGCTGGCTTTCCCACACCTTCCCAAGCATCCTCCCAGCCATGGCACTCTGTCCCTCATCCTAAGAGCCATGCAAGTATCTCCAAAATCTGTTCCATGTGTGTAATGTACTATAATTAAAACTCACCTCCCAGAAGAAAAGCATGCTGTGGGTATAAATACCCACAAGAGTATGTATTAATACATACTCTTACCTTTTCCTCCCAGCAAACCATACTATTTTTAAACTCTCCATAGCTCTGATTATAGCTCAGCTAACAATAAATATTCCATGCTCAGCAGTTCCATAGCAGACACATAGGTTCCTCTTATTAATGCCCAAGTCTATTAGAAAGTTAACCTCTGTTAGGATGTCCAACAGCTACCAAACCATAAGCACTCTAGTCTTTCCATAAGGTATTTCTTCCCATTTATACAGACAGCTCAAATATTAATCCCCCCCCTTTCTAACACTCAGAGCAAAATCCAGCCTTTAACACTGACCTCCTTCCTCAGTCACAGAGATGGCCCCAGTGTGCCCATTTCCCAGCCCAAACCTCACAGGAGCCCCAGCAAAGAAAAGCCCCAGATTCAAATCAAGCCCAGCTGGCCTGGTTTGAGCCCTTGGGCAGAGCAGCACCATGAGGCCAATACAGCAGGAAGGCAGGGCCACCTGCTACGTACCCTATTGCCTCTCTACCTCCTCTGGCTACTGCTGCAGGGTGCAGTGACACCTGCCACAGTCTTAATCAATATACATTATTTTCTATTAAAATGGAGTGTAATCGTCTGGCCAAGTTCATTCTTGTTACAGACACAGCTTCAGTGAATTCAATTCCAGTTACATTTGTCAGTTGAAATTTGCTTAGCGTGTCTAATCCTGCTTTACCTCACGTCAGACTTCTCTGTGTTTTAAAAATATCTGCCAGAAATAACGTTGCATTCTTACTTACTTTTCTTTGTTTTTCAGTGCTTTGGATGTTGGGATTTTTTAAACCATGCATGTAGAGGGGAAAGTCTGGGTAAATTGTGGGCTCCTAACTCAAACAAGTTACAGAAAACTATTCTTCATTTTGTTTCCATCATGACAGTGGACTGGTCATTTGATAATATTGTTTCTGTTGTACAAAGGAGTTGGTTACTGACTGAAGTTACGTATCAAATTCGATGGTAGTTTTGAAAGATGTATGTCTTCTCAATATTAAGTCTGAAATTCAGTAGGAAAGTACAGTCTTTATTATTGTGTCCACTAAATTGTGATAAACCTGAAAATCAACTGTTCCTGTATTTACGTACCTATGGAGTGAAAGTCTGAATGCATTCAGGCCACACAAGAGATATGAAAAACACTTATGCCCAGTCACTTAACAGCTAAGTGCTTTTTGGAACTGGGGTCTCAATGTCAAGCCTGAGTTATACTGACCCCAAACAGCAGCATAGCCATAATCACTCTAAGGATTTGAGTTTGTTCATAATCAACTTAAATTGCCGGCTGTTTATCCTGCAGATATTAACTATGTATAATCTCCTATTCATTTGCATATTGAGCTCTAAGAAATATAACTCATTTTAAATTACCTCGATTACCCAAGCTGATAAGGAGTTACCATTTTCTTTACTTAATAGAATATGTTTCTCATCAGAAGTAATTACATTTTCATCATTACTTTTGGTAGCTCCCTTAAACATGGTGGCATTTTAATTTTAAGTCTGCAGTACTGCAGGCTGCCAGCCTGTTGTTTTCATGTTAAATTTTTAAACATCCTGGTACACAGCTTTACTGCAGTTAAAGATTTTTGCAAATTTAAGATCACTTCTACCTTCCCATCACCACCATTACAAATCTGCTACCTTGAAATTTGTATTTAGCAATGTTTGTGTTGAACGTATGAAGCTTCCAGCTAAAACACAGGGAGGCTGCCTAGGAGCACAAAGGTGCTCCAGCAGCCGCAGACTGTATTCTGTGATTGATCCCTCTGTAGCTAGAACTGACCAGGGCAGGGTAAAATCCAAAAAAAGAACAGATCTTCCTTTATGACACACCAAGGTTGCTTGTGGCAATAGATGAGGTACAGAAAACAAATCCTGCTTCAGCCTCCTCAGCCTGCTGATCCAGACAGTTCATGCCCATCAAAAACAAGCTCACCTTTCCAAGCCCTCATGCCTGAGCCCAGGACTGCACAGAAAGCCAAAGTGCAGGTCCAGCTTGCTGCTGCTGCTCTGGGCTCACCCCACAGGTCAGAGATCATGGTGGAAGGGGTGAAGAATGAGCAGCACAAATGATGGAACAAGGCACTGGGGAACTACCTGAGCACACCCTAACACTGAACAGCTGCAATAATGAACCAGAATTTAGTAAGTACCTTCTTCCAAGGTAAAAAGCCAGTCAAAGACTTGGAAGAAAACAGTTCAGTCAAAAAGAAAAAAAAAAAAAATCAAATAATTAAGAATTTAGGATGGAAAATCAGCACAAAATTTATGTTATTGATGTGAAATTAATTATTACCCACTCCAATGAACAACTTGCCCATCCATCCATCTACCCAGTCACTTCCAGAGGGAGGGGAATAATATTTAGACACCTCTTTTTGATACACTGCTAAGCCAATGGTGCATGAACCTACATTTCATAACCACATGTTTGACTAAACATACCCAGTGCTAAGGCTCACTGGGATAAGCCCCAAACTACAGCAGGCAAAAAACAGGGACCTCAAAATTCCAGCACTTCATGCCCTGTACAATCCAGGCCAGCACATACTTGATAATCTAATGATTACCAAACCAGGCTAGGTTTAAACAACCTTAAAGCTAGTACTGTAACTTCGCAGTGTAAGATAGGATGTTTTGTGACGTGAACTACTAGGGGTTAACTCCACCAAAATCCTGACATAGATGGCACCTGTGTCACACAGGTCAGTGAACATTTTTCTGGCATGATCACTGCTCCCCAGAGCAATGGAAATTTCACTGTAAAATCCACTCATCTTTTTCATCAGGCATGAGAAGTCAGTTCTTCACTGCAAAACACTGAGCTCTGTACTTAGAAATAGAAGTGTATGATTAATGCCTGTGTGAGAAATACCAAGGTGAAAAACTGAAAAACATTTTGGAAACATCTGTTTATTTTTAAGTTGTGATTCCAGGAAATACATTAAAGATGGGTTTTCTCAAGGGATTGCAGCCCACTCCCAAACTAGGTTATTTCCATTTTGGTAAATAGACAGAAATCTCCTCCGGAGTCAGTGCCCCAGAGGCTGATTCTGCAAACAGTAAAACAAAGAGAGAGCACAAATGAGAGGGTTGAATTGAGTCACTGTGCTAAACACAACCCAACCAAAACAGAGCTAAGGGCTTTACACCAGCTCTCACTTGGGCTCTCTGACCTCTGAATCCCTGTGCATAAACTGAGGCACAAACTGTGTCCTGCTGCCCCAATGTCCCCCACAACCCCCTCCATGGCAGAGGCAGTTCTCCCATCCCACCTGGCAACCTCCTGCATAAAACCTCTACTAAAAGGCTGAGGGCAGGGACAGGAGCAGCAGTGCTCTCCTGTGCTAATGAACATGCGAGTCTACCCTAAAGCCATAGTGAAACTAGTTCTTGTGAGTTTAGACAAACAAATACAGCCAAGCATAAAGCAACCCTGATCACAGGTGCCAGCAAAGAAAAATGAGTTGCAACTTTGCATTTATTGCCATACATCTAGGCAGAAAGACATTTATTTCTTGTCTGGTATTCCAGCCTGTATCTCATCTACTCAGGGACAAACTGAACCTTCCTTAGCAAAATTGCAAAAATTATAGCTTACTGCATTAGTGCTTCACTTGCTTTATTTAAATAGAGAATTTAACTTTTTCTTCTGAATATGAATTTAACCTGAATCTCAGCCAGGTAATCAGCATGGCTTCACTTTCATTTGCAATAGTTGCAAGGAAGAGCTGAAGAGGAAGACGCGTAAATGGGCTGTAAAAATCCAGCACAATCTCTGGTCAAATCCAATTTCTGCAGATGATGAGGTTGGAGCCAGGTCCTCCTTAGGATCTGGGTCTCCAAACAGCCACCTGCCTGTCCCATGTGCTTGCATGAGCCCCCATCCCTGGCAGAGCTCAGCCTCCTGGTGCGAGAACAAGCTGTGAGTTCAGGCAGTTTCCAAGCTGAAGGGCCTGAAGCAGTGATGGGCCTCTCAGTCAAATATAATATCTCCTTTGGCCTTTCTCTGCACAGCCCCAGCGCATGAAATTCCCTCATCCTGTTGGAAAGCATTTAACTGCCAGAAGTGCTGGTCTTCTGCTACCAGGGAGCACCTTGGGGCTGCCCCACACAGCTTTAAATGGGGAACACCTGTAAGGTACTGACACCCCCCAAGGCAAGAGCAGGTCAGTCCAATCTGCCCATGCTGCTGGCACAGGGGACACCACAGCCCAGACCTGTAGAAGTGACTGAAGCCTGAGCTCCCAACCTCAAATCTCCAAAGTCAAGGATCTGTTGCATTTTGGCAGCTCGGGTCTGGGATGGCCCCAAGGGGCTCAGTATAAGGGCTGAGAAATCTAAGCCAGTTTGTATTTTGGGCCCCAGGCTGGCTGATTACCCTCAATGTCAAGTGGGGAGCTGAAGTGGCCCACTCAGGCAAAAGAAATTTACATTTTCTTCACATAAGTGCACTGCTGCCTTGCACACGAGTCAGGCTCGTGGAGGATGCTTCAGACTGGTCTAACAAACAAGCCACTGTGCAGAGGGTATCAAAACTGAGAGCAACCTTCTGAGTATTTTGACATTTTTGACAGCAAACCATAAGAAAAATATTCAGCAGCAATAAACTGCATGTTAAATAAATACCAGTAAAGTTTATAACAGAATTACAGACAAGCAATTCAGCTTCTCTCAAGAGTCTTGCATACTCCAAGGAAAATCTCTCTCAATTATCATAAAAAGCTATCTCAGATTTTCATAGTTCATCTATAATATGCTGATTGAGAATGTGAAATGTATGGCCCAGGTATTTTCTATAATCAGCTGTAACCCTAGCCTCAAGTGTAATGACAAGCAACTGGAACAGCAAGGCTAATACTTTAGCTATTTAAATTCAGATTGCCTGGTGTTTATACTAGTATTTCCAACAGAGAAAGGAAACAAAATATTTGAAACAAACAAGTATCCTCTCTGTAATATTAATCTTCTCTCATAACAGAGCCCTAGTGGAAAAACAGATTTAATCAACAACAGAGGAGAATCAGACAGTGAAGGTACGTCACACCTCCAAGAATAAGCAAAAGGCCAACATGTGTGGGGAACAAATATTTCACATCTCTCAGGAAAATAGTCCTAACCTCATTAAAGGGTCACTACAGACTCAAGAAAATAATGATTTAGTCAACAGGCAAATGCAATGGTTCAGGAGGAAGTTGTGGGCAACAGAGAATCACCCACCGGAAGGGCCCAAAGCAGAGCCCTGTTGGGCAGTCAGGGAACCAGGAAACCAGCCAAGCTCCCAGGAGACCAGCCTTGCTCTGGGCAAACAGCTGTGCTCCCAGGGGACCAATTGCTTGCTTGCACAAATCTGACAGGTCCAGAGAAGGCCAAGGGATGCACAGAATCATTGAATGGTTGGGGTTACTGTGCCTTTTTAACACAACTGCCCCTCTGTTCAGGGAGGCAAAGAAGGTACCAGACACGGTACTTGCAAATCTGCACCAAAAAGTGTCTGGAGATAGCCAGAGAGCTGTCTCCTGCAGGATCAGCTGCTTTTCAGCACTGATTGTACACACCCAAATGGCCTCAAGACACCAAAGCCAACTCTTGTAAAAGTAGGCACTTTTATTCAAGGAGATGATGTGGCTGCTTAATAGAGTAGAAAATCTGTCAGAAGATTGCTGCATTCCCTAATAGCCATGTCTGTGAAAAGATCTTGTTGAAATCAGCCTCTTAGAAAAACATCAACCACTCTCTTGACAAGGATGTTGTACAAGTACAAATGACCATTATGAAACAATAACACTGAAAAAGAGAGTATCAGCAAGCAAGTGACTGTTTAAACACCAACAGTCCTCAACAGCCACAGGAATAATTTTGGGAACAATCCCTTATTCACACACCAGAGTTTTGCAGAAAACCAAGGGTATTCCTCTGTTTCAGCTCCCTGGTACTTGACATTTGTAAAACAGCAAAGAGCCAAAAGACATGCAAGCCTGCAAGCAGGTATAAAGTAAAAGTGAAAATATGTCAATGCAAATTAAACATCGATGTCAGGAGGTTTTACAGTTCAGCAGGCCCCCAGATGTTCTGTGTGCACACAGCTGTCTTCACTAATGTTAAAGAGCAAATAATGTTGAAAAGCACACGAACAGAGATGTTTAGGAGGCCCATTTCCAATCACAGTGACACTCCATGGTAGAATTAATGCAATAACAGCAATACAAAGCAATAACAAGACATGGTAAAGAAAAGACAAACAAAAAATTGACAGGGAGACACGGAGCGTATTCTTGTAATGGGAGGCAGATGCAGTGACCTAGGCTGTGGATCTGGCTTCCCAGCTTCAATAGATCAGAGGGGTTGAGCTACTCAAGAGCTGGGAGCAAGGCAGCTTACAGGGTCAGGACGCAATTTCTCCAAAAATTCAAGTGCTTTAAGAGAAGAGAAATCTGTTTTAAAGGGAAAGGATATCATATGTCTCCTTGATTATTCATTTTGTTGTTCAGATGCTTTAATTTCTTGTTAGGAAGTCATTTCTTGTTTGATTTTTTGAATGCTTGTGCACTAGGTAAAATATCTTCCTGGTTTTCCACCTATCATTTCTGTCCCTTTGAGTTGTAATACTTTTCTCAGGCACACCCAGTACTAGCCTGCACTCTGAACTCTCGAAAAGGCAACAATTTGGCTTCTGGAATAATCACAAGCATTTTTCCTAAGAAGTAACCATATTTCATCCTGTTCAAAAGTGCGATGTCTCAACAGCATAGTACAACTTTCAAATGACAAAAAAAGCAGCATTTAAACACTGCCAAAAATTGATATTTTATGCCAACATATTCAGAAAGAAATGTACTGTTTTTCAAAGAGAAATTTTAGAGAGGAAAAAAAAATTGGATGTTATTTGCACTGTACAATACTTTGTTCCATCCTGTGCTTCTCTAAATATGTAAGTCAAGGAAAAGGAAAGAAAAACTGCATCATTTTTTCATGAAGAGAAGAGTTTTCCCCTAGAGCTGAAGCTCCTTCCTACTTCTTTATGTTTTGTCAGTTGGTGTGGGAGGCATATTATCCAGGAGTTAGGCACACATTTCAAAAAGGGATAGAAAACAGACAGGGTAGACAGTCCATCAAGAAAGGAAATATTGAAAGTTTCTAGTGTATGAGAAATACCAGATAGAAAATTCACTTTTCTTTAGTCCTACTGTGCTTTTCTCTCCCTGTCCCCCCTCAGCAGCCCCATTTCTTATTTATATATTTTTGAGAGAACAATTGCCTCAGAAATCTATGGGAATAATTCCAACCATAAAGTTAAACCTGTGCTTAGCTATTTCACTGCACTCAGCCCTTTGATGATAAGGGGGGGTGAGAGAACTCCTTATGCTTGGCACAGAACTGTTGGGGCATAAGGAAAAGGCAAGGAAAACCCAACATATTTTGCCACTGAGATTTTTGACGGTGTTATTTGTCCTTCACATTCCCACTGAGCTCAGAGCTGTCAGCCCCATCTGTGCCCAGCACAGATACTCACATCAGAGACTTGCAGAATGTGGGGACGTGCACAAGGCAGAAAGACCCAAGCACTGACACTCACCACACTGAAACCACCTCTGGATATGCAGCTTCTGTACAACCTGGGGTCTAACGACATTAAACACCTGTAATAAAGTCTCAGCCTGATCCTTACACACCACTGTATTAATGAACCCAACATGCAGCACTGTACCAAACTACAGAAAGGGAAAGTAGGAATTATGGAAAATATTTCTTTGTTCCCTACACAAGAGCATTAACTTCATAGTTCTTTAGAAATGGAACATAGCTGGCATAATCAAATAAATTATTAGAAGGCATATAAATCATTACCACCTAATATGACTGCAACAAGATTCAATGCAATTTACAGATAAGTATGAGGAATGACTATTGCGTTTTACAGAATTAAAACTGGCAAAAGTTCAAGAAGACAAATTATAGAAGATGACCCTCCATTCATTTGCAAACTAAAAAGGCAGAAGGAAAGCAGCAGACAGATAAGTCTTACTTTTTCAACTATTTTGCAACTTGCCCTGTAAAGAAGGATTAATCATAAAGTGAATATTTTTTCATTTAATTAGAGATTGAGTGGGTAGGAATCTGGAGACAGTCTAAAGCTGTATGGAAATTCTTATTGCTTTTGGAAGTGAGGTGTCCTGTACTGAGACAAGGATGCAGACTTTCAGAAAGTCCAAGACCAGGCTGCTTTCTGGATTGCTTCTTCTGGCCCTCATCATGTACTGTTCACACGCAGAAGGACATTCCCTTACAGGACACGCCTCTGCTCCCATAGTTGGTCCAACACATAGATACCAAAGAGTGGTCTGCATGAGCCCCATTTCACTTCCTTCAGGGGCTGGAAGAAAATGGAAACAAAACCTGGTGCCGAAGCAGGGAATGAGACCAGCAAGTAAAGAGTTCACCCCTTTCACCAGCACAGGCAGCTGAGCATGGCCTGGGAGAACTGCCTTCTATCCTTTTCTTTGCCTCTGGGTTTTTTAATGGCAATAGGTAAGATTCTTAAACCAAGAATCCCACTCATCTCCTGGGTGTCCCTAATGCATAAGATCCTTTTGCAGCCGCAGGTCCTGTCTGCCATCTCCAGTGATCCCATCAGCACCAGCTACTGGAAACTAACAACAACCTTGGGGCTCAACTTCCCCAGCCCCTGCTTTCCCCATGAGGATGGGAAGGGGGGAATTGCAGTAGAGCTTTCTCAGGCTGCCAAAGAATTACAAGAAGTTAATTGGCAGTACACAGCATTATCCAGTTACTGGGATTAACACATCGGAAAATCTTTAAGAGAATTGTTCATTCTGCCTAAGAGGACACACTCAACCGTGTGCAGTCCCACACCAAGCAATAAGAATCCATAACACCCATAACCTGCTTGCTACATCCAGATTAGTGCACTCTGCATCTATGGGATCTCTGTTTTTCTGTCTCTGAAATGCTCTTTGTTGTAGTTTAGATCTTGGATAACTTGCAGTACTAAGCAGGGATTCAAAAATCAATGCAAATCTCAATGCTCTTCTGCAAGTCTCTGGCCATTATTTCCTGCTCATCTCACCAAAACATTAGTCCTTTGCACTGAAAATCTGAACAGCCTTCAGCACTTTTCTCTTTTTGCTTCATAGTCAAAAAGAGTAGGACAAGAGCAGAGGATGTGCAAGATAAGAGTCTTCAGTTTTTTAAATCCTAATCTCTTCTTTGGGGTTTATTATTGCACTCTAATTTATTTTTACACAATCAAAAAGCAATCTCAGTTTCTAATCCAGGTTCAACATGGGCTACTCACATGCTTAAAAGCAGAGCACACACTTATCTGCTAGGGCAGGGGACAGCACTTCTCATCAGCTGATCTGATTAATTAACTCCCCCAGGAACTGTGACCTCACCATAAACCCTACAAACCTTTCCACTTCAAAAGTTCCCTTAGATCCAGCCTCCCATAACAACAGATACACCTGCTGCCACACCACAACAGTGCAGCAAAATGGACCAAAACACTCTGCTCCAATCCTCCTCCTCTTCTAGAAGGCATTGAGGGAAAACAAACTTTAAATATTAAACAAGTGGTGGCCACAGTGCTTGCTACAGAAATAAAAGGCACTCCTACATCATGGCAGTGTGCCATCTCAAAAAACTGGCCAGAACGAGCAGGCCAACCCTTGTCTTAGAGGCCATGAAGGGCATGGGCCCCCACCTATGCATGGGAGTGATGTGTGTACATGCACATATAAACACATGCAACATTTCCTACAGAAAGGAAGGGGACATGTACTTTTCTCTTAAATGTGAAAAAGATGCATTAACCCATCAGCACGCCTTGCTGCCTACACAGTGCAGACTAAACTGTCATGATACACATCTCTCTTACTGGAGCCCTGCCATTCTCTTCTCAGAGTCCTCCAGCCCTGTTTATATTCAAGGGTCAAAAGTTTTATGTAATTTTGCTTGATCTAATCACGAGTTTGCAAACATTCCCAAAAATTCGGCAGCCACTATCACCAGCTTTAACTGAAGGGCCATCTTTCTGGCTCCATTGTCTCAGATTTACAAGGTCATTTCCAGTTCTTTGACCTTATGCCTTACCTGCCATCTCCAATTAAGATATGGGGCAAGATTACCAAGAGAAAAATTCATAATTTCAGAGCAAATCTAAAGCCAGAAGCTGAGAGAGGCTGGAAGAAGCAAAGAGAGGAGACAGCTGTTTCTTTTCTCTGAGTTGCAACCCCACAGTTTCAAAAGCCCCACAGTCTCAAAAGCCCCTCGGTTTCAAAGCAGGATCTTTCAAGTGCCTGTGCTACCGCACTGCCCGTCTCTGTGACATGTGCAGTCACAGTATTTTAATGGAGCCCAAAGCCCAGTTTTTAATGCAGACACTTGTGCTGGGGTCTGGATTTCTGCAGCTGACATGACTCTAGGGAACAGCTTTCATTTCCAATGAAAGCCAGAAAAAATGTTTCCTCTCTGACAAGGATTTTAAGCAAGTAGAATCCACTGTAGCACAGCACATGAAAATAACTAAGACACAGCTACAAACCAGAAGTCACTCCAGCTTGATTACAAATTAAAGTGAGGTACAGACACATGCTGTAGGCTCACTCTCCTGCTATTGCTTCACATATTACAACAAACATTTACTGGTAGTGGAATTAACTTCACCTTGACAGCTCTTTGGGGAGAAAAAGGTTCACATACATCTGTAACCTGGACCCCTAAATAACCAAGCCTCAGAGTTAGCTGCTTGCTGCTAATATTGATGCTCCACAACACTGCATCGCTAAAGCCCTGAACTAAGCATTTCAGAAAGCAGGATCCAAATCACTGTCAATCCATTGCCATTGCACAAGAACAAAATCGACAGAGAGGGCAGCAGCAATTTAAGATGTCTTGCACGAAAACTTTAGGAACTGGTACAAACATCTGGGGGCACAGCACGTCCAAGGGTATAAGCCCTCTCTAGATCATGATCCTTGTGCAGCAGCAGAGTTTGGATTCACACTCACTCTCAACAAGCCCCAAAACCAGCAGATAAATGGGCCCATTTCCATCTGCCTTTGGTGAGGCCAGGGGAGGATCAACCAACTACATATTACTCGTCTGTATTTTTATAGCACTTGCTATGTGCTTCTTAAACAGTGAGTAAAGCTGAAAAGTCATTTCAGTTTATATGTACCTTCCTCCTTACCATTTGCTCACTCAATCTTCAGTCTCCATCTGTGTGGAGCCAACATGCCCACCATGCCTTATGCCCACCTGGCCGCTCACACGCTCTGATGGTGAATTCCCCAGGGAGGTTAGTGCAGCCAGCCCTACTGCATCAGCTAAATCAGCAGTAGAAGGGTGGATTCCCATCTCAGTGGATAAAAAAAGAATTTAAAAGAAGGAAAAAAAAATATGTCTGGCCAACTCATGCTAGCTAGCCATGGAGAACTTCCAGATAAACATTTTGACATGATGAGCTACAGCAGCATGGAAAATCAGTGTTAGCAAAGGCAGAAGCTTCTTGTAAATTGTGTGCTTTACAAACTTCTGGATCCACTGGAATGCCTTACCTTGTTCAAGTCCCACAGAAACAGCAGCCAGTAGACTGCCTTAATTTCTATGCAGCAAAATGACACATCTGAGTTGCAAGTCCTGAAGACTTAATTGAGAAACCAGCTGTTCAGTGACTCTGTGCCTCATCCTCCCCATCCCATATTGCCCATGGGGACAGAGGCCCCCAGATAGGGGAGGGCAGGAGATGACAGTGAAGAACCACAAGCTAGAAACAGGTCAGATCCAATAGGTTAAGAGATCCAATGTAAGTTATCTGCAGAGACACCTTGAAAACATTCAGCCCAAACACATCCTTTCCAAAACCTGCAGTACTCCACTGGATACCAAAAAGAGTAATTCAGACCTGACCACATGCTACAAATATTCCCAGCACAATTTGCCTGGTTTCACTTTGGGAATTCAACATAAATCTCAACAACTAATTCCCAAACAGAATGCTTTTAGCACGTGGGTGATCTCAAGCGTGTGGAATCTTCCAAGAACTTCATAACATCCATATGTCAGATTTTTATATATAGGTGCTCCATAAGGCACATGGATTGCATCACTTCACAGCTGCTGATAATAGTTTAAGAAAAAAAGATACAAAAAGCCTGGCTTTCCCACAGCTGAAGTACCAGGGCCATTTTTAAAATGTTCATCAAGAATCCACAGACCAGTGTCACAAAGAAATTACCCTCTAAGGAGCCCAGCTCACACCGTGGCTGAGGTGCTTCAGCCCCTTGGGACCATTTCTACCTTTTCTCCCAAGTCCCCTAGATAAAACCGTACATTACAGCATGGGACAGTGATTCTCATTGCCCCACTGAGCACAGAGGGGAAGCAATCTAGAAGTTATCACCAATCACAGTCTCTGATTTTTATCCTCTTCTATCCAGGTGCACTTCAGCAAGCCTAGGTCAAGCACTCCCTGTTGTGTACCCTTCCTAACCAACCTCAAGGAAAGAGACAGTACTTTCTCCTTCTTAAACCTTCTTACCCTCGCTTCAAAGAGGGTCTTCTCTCCTGCATTTGTTTTGCACAGCCTGATTTTTGGTGGGAGGGGGAAGGGGGCACAGAGGTGGCTTCTGTGAGAAGCTGCTGGAAGCTTCCACCACGTCCAGCAGAGTCAATCCCTGATGGCTCTGAAGACGGACCTGCTGCTGGCCAAAACTGGGCCAATTAGAGACGCTGGTAATGCCTCTGTGATAACATATTTAAGAAGAAAATCAAAACAAAGGGGGCACAGTTCTTTCCTAGCCAGAGAAGAGGAGGAGGCGAGAACATGTGAGGGAAACAACATGGAGACACCAAGGTCAGTGCAGAAGGAGGGGCAGGAGCTGCTCCAGGGCACCAGAGCCGAGATTCCTCTGCCCTGGTGACACCATGGTGAGGCAGCTGTGCCCCTGCAGCCCCTGGGGATCCACAGGAGGGATGCAGAGATCCCCTCACAGCCCCTGGGGATCCAGAGATCCCCTCACAGCCCCTGGGGATCCACGGGGGATGCAGAGATCCCCTCACAGCCCCTGGGGATCCAGGGGGATGCAGAGATCCCCTCACAGCCCCTGGGGATCCACAGGGGGGATGCAGAGATCCCCTCACAGCCCCTGGGGAGGTGCCCAGGCCGGAGCAGGTGGATGCCTGGAGGGGGCTGTGATCCTGTGCCAGACCCAGTGCAGAAAAGGGCCCTGCTCCCAGGCTGGAGCAGCCTGTTCTTGGATGACTGCAGCCCATGGAAGGAGAGACCCACACCACAGCAGTTTTGGGAGGACTGTCTGCCCATGAGAGCGGACCCACACTGGAGAAGTTCACAGGGAACGTCTCCCATGGAAGGGACCCGACAGTCTCACAGAGGAAGGACTTCTCTCGCAGAGCCAAGCAGAAGAAAACCTCAGGTGACAAACTGACCAAAACCCCCATTGTCCTGCCTCCTTGCAATGTAAGTGGGAAGGAAGGAGGGGTTGGGGGGAAAAAAAGGCACTTTTAAGGGCTTATTTTGCTTCTCATTATGCTCCCCTGATTTTGTTAGTAATAAATTCACTTTGCATCCCTAAGTTAAGTCTGTTTTGCCTTTGGAGTATTTTTTTCCCCGCAGTCCTTATCTCAACTTATGAAGCCTTCATTAATTTTTTTTCTCTCCTCTGCCCAGCTGTGGCAGGGGATGGTGAGTGAGCGACTTTCATGGGTGCCTGGCATTTGGCCAGTGTCAAACCATGACATCTCCAAACTAAAATGAACACCTTGGACTTGCCCACAAGGCAATATAGCTGGGCACATTTTTCTAGCACTGCCATCTTCACATATCTCCTGATAAATCACTGCCCTGGTACCAGCATCCTTGGCTCACTCCCTCACTGTTTTGAGCTGAGAACTATTTAATGAACAGGAATTGAACATACATAAAAGTTCTATGCCTTGAGAGGATTTTATTTTTATTATACATCAAAAAGGCATGTTTCTGGTTTGTCAGGCAGGTTTCATTTACACAGGCTTGCAGCACTGCACACAGCTCATTTTATTCTCAGCTTGCCTCCAGAGTGGCTGTAGGAGTGCATCCATATGGCCAGGGCTTTAGAGCTAAACTGGAAGTACCAAAACAGAGATGCAACTTGGATGCAATTATATGCACTGCTTCACTTTCTACATTGGGAAGCACACACCAGCTCACTCCTACCACATCCGCAGACGAACACGTGGTACCAAAGGGGGCCGTGACAAAGCAGTAAGAGCTGGGATCTGCTGCTGCTCTGCTGCTCACACCATGCCAGCCTCAGGGGGCTGCTCAGACAACAGCAGCTTCACAGGGCTCCATCAGCCATCACACCTATGGCTGTCAGAGAAATACTATCACCACCTTTCTGCAACCCAAGGGTTGCAGGGAAAAATTAAAGATATGGAGCACCTATGGCTTTCTAAGTCTCTTGACCCTCAGTAAGTGGGCACTGAATCTATGCTGACTGTTCCTCTCCCATGATGTCCAAGCACAGCTTGGGTCACTCGTCAGGGTCCTCCATGCAGATGCCCACAGCATCCAGCTGTGAGACTCTCACAGGCCAGGATCAACAGGACTCTCCTGTAGGCAGCAAACAGAACCAGGCACAAAAGACACTGGAAGTTTCCTGCACTGAAAAGAGAGGAATGTACTGGTCTGGCTCCAATCTCTGCACTGAATTTTACCTGCAGAGCATAATTCCTCCAAATAAAAGCTTTCCTACTTTTTAATAAGGTTGCATTTCAAACCACTTCATACCTATATAGGTATATGTTTGTCTGTGTGTATACATATATATATATTTCAAAACATTAAACAAATTGAAATTCTCAGTGAAGAGTAAAAAATGGAAATACCTAAGACTATTACTCACATTACAAGTCAGTTCATCTCCTCAGAACCTGAAGTTCAAAAATTCACAGTAAGAAGTTTGATAAGCAAATTTAATGATTTTGCACAGATGTATCCACCTCCTTTTATATTGCCTGTGATTAGGTGACAGACACTTCTTGCTAGATTTTTTAGGTACTTGCTCTCCAGAATAACCCACTAAAGGCTGCCTTTTCTTGACAAACTTTAGCCTCTGATAAATGGCCGACTCTGCTGGCCTGACTTCATGACAGTCCTTGGTCCTGACAGCTCAACTTCATTAATCCATTTAATTTATTGATCAACCCTATGGCAGAAGAGTATTCCCCATTAAATAGGATTTTTATCACCCTTAGTTATATGACTAAAGGCCTTCCTAAAAACCCAGATTTAGTTAGCAGCTTCCATGCTTGTCCATCCAAAAAGTAACTTATGAGGAGGAAAAGTTGGAGACTAAAAATGACTCAGTGATTTTAAATAATGACCAGGTTAGGCTGTAAGTTGAAGTTTTTTGCCTATTCCACCAAAAAATGCATGGCAAAGCAGTCAGGAAGGCTTGAAAAGCTATTCTGAAGACTGTCTCTTCCAGTGGACTATGTTCCATTATATTTGTGTCACTTGTTGCAAACCAAACAATTCTATTTGTGCAAACTGTGACGATTATTTCACTTGGAAAGTACAGATTATTTAGTGCTACAGTACTTCTTGGATGACTTATTAATATGAGTGTAAAACCTTGCAGTTAAAAATGAAACATACAGGGAAGCAAACCATAGGCTGAAGCAGATAAATAAAAGACCAGCATAGCCTTAAATCTAAAATTAACAAATCACGTTCAGATGAAGGACATTCAGGTAAGTCAATTCCCCTGCTGCCTAAGCCCCAAAGTGTCTTTCCCTTTACAATCAAACAACCTGAAGCTGTTATAAACTGGCAGGAAATTATATGCCTAACCAGCCAGATCAGAAAGCTGACATACCACACACCATACACATTAGCCTTGCTGTCTGCAATACCACAGCTCTCTACAGCCACATCTGTTTCCAGAAAGATGCAAATGAGGTTTAACTCTTGCAATGGTCTAGCCACTAGAGGATAATCAGAATAAATGCTGTTTCTGTGCTAATCACTTCTTGTGTTTTTGCTATAAAACCAATTTGTTCAGGGAAGCTTGACTGAACAGATAGGGACAGGTAGATTAGACAAAGGTTAAATGGTCTCATCATAATTGCATACAGTTAAATTTCTAGATATGAAACAAATCCTTTTCTTACAGGATTCTGGTCATATCATTTTAGCATTAATATGTTGGATACTTTACAACTTTCACTTCATTTTCTTTCTAATATGTTTTTAAACTGGTGGCAAGTAGGATGAAAACATTTTCTATAAATCTATCCAGCACCTGAAATCACCTGAGTTTTGTGAGCAGCAAGTTGGGGGAGTGGTACCAATTGGCCAATGTGTGTATTTTCAGGTTTTTCTGCATCAGCATGTTTGGATCTACATCTCAGTTTGCTCCAGAAAGGCAGGACGCTTCACTGATGGTCATGCCTCCCCCTGCAAGGCAGGAGTGCAGTAGCATCACTCCACGTCAGCCCCCAGAGACACAGTCTGCAGGCAAATTGAGCAGTCTCATCCAGATGGAAAAATCAGATGACAGTCTTTTTTTATCCCAGCCTTGAGTCTGTCTAACTCTGGCAGGTAGCAGTCTAGGCTAACACATTATTATGCTTAATTCCCCTCACAGAGCAGAAACCAACTGTTACTATTTCCCCTTACGATGCAAGCTTTAGGAGGGACAGGTCCAGAGCCACATGGCATTGCCTCTCATCTCCCAGGAGCTGCACACCCTCCAACACTTTGGCTGCTGCACATGCACCTGCCCTGCACAGGGAGAGCTCTGCATGGCACTTCCCACCAGAAGGGGCCGCAGACCTCAACTCTGCAATTTTCATCACAGACGCCAGTGGTGGAGCTGCCTGCTGCAGCTCCATCTCTGCCAACAAAGGACAGCCTTGTCCTGGTTCCCAGCACCAGCAGAGATGCAGGGGAATGCTTCAGGGGAAGAATCCAGCACCTTTGGCCACCCCTAAGCCAAGCCCTCAGTGCCAGGGCTCCGCAGCCCCACCAAGCACCAGTCCCAGAGACAGAGCCAGAGCTGGAGCTCCTGCTCACCCTCAGCGGGTGTGCTCATGAGTACATGTCAGAAAAAGGAGGCACATACATCTTGCAAGCAGGTCTCTTTTCAATTCTTCATCTCTGAACAGCTTTAACTGTATTTCCTAATTAAAACCCACACTGTTTTTAGTCTACAGATCCAGATAGAGAGGATGGAGTCTGGAAGCTGCCTGTTTATAGACCATAAATCACATCACAAATATCCAAAAGTGTGTTTGACTATCCAGGAGATGGGGTTTTCAGCCCTTCAAGGCCACCAAATTACTTCTGACAACAAAGAACATTCTGAAATTAACTTTGAAAGATGTCTCTGTTTTATTAAGATGGAGGAAGCAAAAGTGATAGTTCATGCTTCTTGGCAGCATTTCTGTCCCTGAGACATGGAGGATGGATTCCTGTAGGACCTTTGCATTGCTCAGGCACGGTGCAAGAGCCTGGAATTTGAGAGTACCTCATTTACAGTAATTACATTTAAAACCATGTAGCAGGGCTTGATCTGTGACAAATGCACAAGGAGAAAAACTGGATGTGATGATAGCAGAATCTACAAGAGGCTGCTTTCCTGAAAGGCCAAAACTAATTGCTCCTTTCCACCCCTTCCCATTTCCCCCAGCCTTTGCTGAAGCAGCTCTGCATGGACACAACTTATAGGGCAGTAAGTGCATCTGTATTCATACACAGCAAATCAAATCTGCCATCAAATACTGCCCTGTGCTGTTATTCCAGTGGAACCACAATACACACACAGTGACAGACCCTGGCCCACATGTGCATTGAAAAAAAGCTGTCCTGCTCCTCCTCTCAGCATATACTTGCACTGCTCCTCCTCTCAGCATACACATTCCCAGGCCTGCTTTCCTTAGATACTCCTGCTCAGCAGGGAGAGATTGGTGTTTGATGCAGGGGGACTGTCTTTCTCTATAGGCTCCCTCCTCAGGAACAGGAGAAAGTTTCTTTGCCTTGTGCCCATTTAGCACACACAAAGCACAAGTCACTTATTGGCTCTAATCACATTGCTGTAAACATTGACAATAACCCAGAATTCAAAGGCCTCCCTGTTAGATGGAACTCAAAGGGATTTGAAAGACCCAAAGCTGCACCACAGCCAAGGTTCAGCTTTGAGCACAGCCAGCAAGTGGCTCCTGCAGCAGAAGCATTTTCTGGTACCTGCTGAAACACAGACACAGGGGAGGATTGGATGAATTTTCCATTGCAAGTTTCTTCTACAGCACATAAAACTCACTTATGCACAAGAGAACATAAAATAAACCTAGGAACTGGGCAGACATGCCACTTTTTGATGTTAATAAAAGAGATACAAAATAATAAGCTAGAAACAGCTGTAGTCCTGATTCCAACTCACTGTATCAAGGGCAAATCGGGGCAAAGACTGCAATGCATCAACACCTGCATCATATAAAAACATGGGAAAATCTTCCTGTATGAAAACTTCTAACCCAAGGAAAAGGATGGAGGTGCCATCCTTAGATCATTACTTCAAAATCTGCTCATGTCAAAGCTGTCCAAATGTAGGTGTTTTTGCTAAGCAGATCAAAGTTTAGTCCAGCCTCAGTTCTTACAGTGGAGTCTACTTTCTGCTCACAGGCAGCATAAACAATACCTTTGTACCCCAGTGGTACTTAAAAGCTACCTAGATCCCTCTGTAACTCAGGTGGTACTCAGCTATCAGAAACTCCCCTAGTATTTCAGCTACTCAAGGATACTTTTGCAAGAGTAGTAGGAGTTGTTAAAACTTTTGGTATTCCTGAATTCACAGCATTGCAGTGTACATAAAACTATTAATTAAAATGATAAAACATTCTAAAGCAATAGAAACATCCTATTTTTGTAATTAAAGTAACACCAAAAAAAAAAAAATTGCTTACATGGTTCCAGAACTAAATTTCACAATGGTTATGCCATTTTAAAGTTACAGGGTTTAGAAACTAGGTTGCACTTTTAAGAGACTCTTTAATAATTCAAGACCTTTCAAGGTCAGAGAGAAAGCAGTGATACAGTGATTTCTCTTCTTAAAATTTGAGAGCTCTGTTTATTCCTCTCATATACATGCATACATATTCCAAGAGTTACTCAACAGTCAGGGTCAACCTGTCAAGTCAGTGGATACAGCCCACTACTGTGTACCTGCTGCTCAACTTCAAAGCATTATTTTTTTTAAATATTCAGTTTGCTGCACCTTTGATAACAGGGCCAGGTAAGCTCTACCCCTTCAAATTCAAAGCAATACATTATCTGGAAGTAGTTGGAATAACCAATAATTTTCTCTCTAGCTCCTCTGAAATGGTTATTCAATATTTATTTTCAGGATTTTATTTTCACAATAAAAACATAAGTTTCCTCTAAAGTTTCTGAAACAGGAACCCTTTTTTCAATATGTTTAAATATTGTTTAGTGTAGAAGGGACCTGATCTCTGAAGCTTTTAAATGCTATTCCAAGGAACACAGAGATAGTACCTACTGCCTATAGAAAAACATAAATAACTCCCAATTAACTGTCTCTGAAGCACAGCTTCAGTTTGAGATTTGATGGATTGAGTACTCTCATGGGAGTGTTCAACTCCCAGGCAATCAATCAGATCATTGCAAAAGCCATCCAGAGCAAGTAAGAGAACTTCAGAGAATTACAGAGCAAAAAGCTGCACAAGTAAGTGTGAGGATGAAAAAGGCCTCTAATACTTCTTGGAGAGCTGCAGAACAAAGTAAAGCTCCTTATAATAATGATCAAATACATACAGGTAGGCTACACAAATTAACATTCTGACACTTTCATACAAGCATTGGGCAGAGAAATGGGTGAGGGAGACCCTTCCTTGCCCCACATTGCAACATCTGCTCTGACAAAGGAGTGCTGAGGAAACTTTTCCTCCTTCTGTGCTAAAATACCTTTGGCTGGCCCCTGTTAGGAAAAGATCATTTTGAAAGCAGCTTCTTAAGAGTCCAAACATCCAAGCTGACATTCATGCAATTAAAAGCCAATCCTCCAACAATGTGTGGACACAAACTAGAAAAATTGCTGGCATGCCCAAAAGCAAATTAATATTCAAATTCAGACACATACTGACAGCAAATGAATGACACAACACCTTGTTCAATGAGGGAGATCACTCCCACTTTCAAGCAGCTCCCTGAGAGTTGGATTCTCTGTTCTGCCTCCAAAGAGCTAAAACACAAGTTCCCTCCCTCTACCTGATGTTAGGAACAGCCCATTCCCTTTAAGGAGACAACAACTAGAAAGCAGTAGGACCAGGCACAGAAAATCAGTGCAAATGTAAGAGGCACAACTCCAGCAGCTCCCTCTTTCCTGTCTTTTATCACAGAATTAAGAATAGTGTTGGCAAGTTCTCTGTTAAGTTTATTTGGTCTCTTTGTACATTTTTAAGTGTAATTTTTGTAGCTTTGTTTTTGCACGGATTTGGCAGTGTGTTATGTATAAAATGACAATCCAAGTCTCAAGCTATCAGCCTCTTTCTGCCAAGTGATAAATAAAAGATGCTTAAAAAAGTTTCATGGCCCTCCAAAGAGGTAAAGAATAATGAGTCCCAATCTCAAAAAAACCTAAAATTATTTTTTCTTTTCCTCTTCCCTTCTTTCTTCTCCCACCTTCCCCCAGTTGCTCACAGGAGGGGGTTAGGTCATGGGGCTCAAGAAAAGAGAATTTTCATTTTGTAGTTTTAGTATAGGGTTTTCAAGAACCAGCAAAACCTCATTTTCACTTGCACATTACGTGGGGCTTTTTCATTAATTTGCACAAGGTGTCAAAAGAATAGAAGATAAGCTGTAACACCCTCCCCCAAAGGCCAGGGTAACAAAAGTGCTAATAAAATGTTAGCAGTGTTTCCCTGCTCTGGAAAAAACTTGCCAGTGCTTGATGAAAAGAATTAAGTTTGTACAAGAATTATATTAAATCTACGTGCTAAGCTTTATTCCTTATTTTTATTTACTTCTTTTGTCACAGTCATTTTTTTTAAAATATCTTTTCCAGTTTAGGAATCCTGTCCAATGCTAGAAGCAATATGCAGGAAGAAACCTAAGAAATCTTACTATAACCTCAGAAAATAAGTATGATGTTGCACATTCATGCAGTCTCTAGAAGAGCAGAAAGAGAATGAAACATCAGGCAGTTGTTGATCACATCTCCAAGGCACTGATTTCTCAAGTACTGAGATGATGCAGATGAATATTGAAACCAGAATAAACAAGCAAAACAAAACCAGCACAGAAATCTCCCCTGTGTTAGTAAAAATAAATAAATCCTCCTTGTATTTTATCCTGGCCCCCATTTTTACTGTGGTGTTCATCACTTATGCATTCAAATTGAACAGGAAGTAAGGCAGCATCCTTCACTAAATTTCACCAGAGAGCATTTTCCAGTCACAGACTTTTCCATGCCTTGCCAAACCTCCCGTGCTTCAGGAGAGCAGTACCTTCAGCTGGGACAAACCCCCTGGGTGTTCCAGCTCCATCTTTTCTCTGGTGTCCAGCGAGCCCAGCCCTGCCTCTCCTGGTCAGCCTACACGGGGACAGGCAGGAGGGCCCATAAGAAAGCCTCAAATCCAGCATTCCCTACAGACTGAGGCAACTTAAGTAATGAATGTCTTCCCACTTATAACACAGAGGTTTTCATCCAGCCCTGAGTTTTCATCTTTTTGACCTTGCCAGAAAATAAATTAAAAAACAAACAAATAAATAATCCAGATACTGAGATGGGACATCTACATCTTTTGAAGTCTGCACACAGTTACATCCAGCTCTTAGAGCCCAATTCAGGAAAAAAAAAATTCCTTCGTTTGGACTCACAATATAAACATCAACTTTTCATTCAAACTCTGTCCTAAGAAAGAGTACATCAAATCAGATGGTGAAGTGATTATTTTATCAATCTTACAAGACCAAAAGACACAAGATGAAAAATGATGACAGAAGTGAAAATGACCATCAGAAAAATGGCCACAGAAGTATCCCTAATATGCAGGACATTGTCTCACTACATAAAGTGAAGTCAGTAGATTATTATCCTGCATCCCCAATGTTTCAGCCCTGGCTCTCTCCTCTCGACAGGAGCTGTTCACAAGCCTCATTTCAGCAATGAAAATCCTGACAGACATGAGAAGGGAAATGTCACACAGCCAGCCATGCTGCTAAAGGCCCTTTCCCTTGATGCTTTGAATAAATACATCCACATTGCTCTTTCTGTTTCATAGGAAGGGTATAAAATTGTGATGCAGGAAGAACCTGCACTGCTAGGACATGTTAGCAGGCTTTGTGCCAGGCAGGCAGCTCTCCACAGACACCAGCAGGAGATCAGGGCCCCAGCAGCTGGGAGGGCTGAGAGCATTTCAAAGCAGACATAATCTACTGGGATGGGTCATTTCCAGCAGCTCCTCTGCTTCAGCACAGAGCCAACTGTTGGGCCAGCTCAGGCACTGGTTTCCAAAGAACCCACTGACCTGCTAAGGAAACAACAGGAGAAAGGCTGAAACTACCACTGGAAGGACAGGAACAATTTCTATTTTGGTTTAAATCACCCACTTCATCAGTGGCAAAAGCGCCCTGGGCTGCATATTTAAGTGCCAGCCTCTGCAAGCATCAAGCACAATGAGAGAGGAAGTAGCAGCAGGGGAAATGCCAGGGCTGTGTGTGCTGGGAGGGCTGTGTGGCCACAGGGAAGCAGGTTCCTGGCCCCTCTCCCACATAAAATGTCCATGGAGACTCCTCAGCCAGAGCCACATGAGAGCAGCGTCCAACCAGCAAGCACTTCTATAGGGAAAACAAAACCTGTTACACTGAAAACAGGTTTTTATCACACAACTGTTACTTGCAAACATGTTGGTAATCAATTACAATGGCCTAGCCCCAGGTGGACCAAGACTGAGATGGGAAAGCTTACCTTCCCTTCAGCACTTGTATACCACAGCATCATTCCCCACCCCACTGTGCTTCTCTAATACTGCCTGAGCTTTCCTTGATGTTGCTCAGTCTCCTGATGTTAATGAAAGAATCTCTGTATTGATTAAAGCTGCCTTAGAAGAGCCAGAGTCCTTATGCATATCTTTGAGTTAAGGAACTTACAGGTAAGGATAACAATCCCTTGACATTTCACAACTAGCTGAGCATCTAACAAGTGGTCAGCATGGCTCTTCTGTCATTCAGCCAACCATGCTGACAGTCTTGCTTTAAAGGCACTTCACCATAAGAGGTTTGGCAGCACATAAAAGTGGCATGGCAGTATGTGCTTCCCTCCAGGCTTTGGTCAGATCACACAATGCCTCGGTTTAGAGAAAAACTGGTCTTGCACAATAAAACCTCTGAGGCAGCAAATAATTCAGATGTGATCAAAAAAGTCTCTATGCCAATGCAAGTGAAAGGTCTCAGCAGCAGCAAGAGGACTTTGTCTTCTACTCACAGCAGCATCTGCACTGCTCCAGGGGAGCCCAGCTGATCCTACTGCTCCCAAGTGGAGCCTGCCAGGTCCCTCTTCCCTGTGGAAGAGGCTGCTACTGCACTGGCAGACTTTGCCACATCCTCTGTAAAATTCTGTGTTCCATGTAAGATCTTCAAACTCCCTGCTGAAAGCCAGATATTTAACAGAAATCACCTTTCCAAAAATAACAGCAGAAATTCTCCTTCACCTCCTATTGAGGACTCTGAAGGAAAACATGAACCCAAATCTTCCATCTCCCCAGCAAAGCTCCTCTGCAGATTTTGTCAGTCACCTTCGAGGAGAGTGGGAAAACCTGGTCTAAACTGGCTGCTGCCAATGTAAAACAAAGATCTGTGTAAGCTGAGAAGCGTTTTCTATTTTAAACGTATTAATTCATACAATCACAGGCTATTGGTTCCAGACTACACCTTAGCCATCACAAACAACCACAGTAGGTCAGCAAAGACCCAGCAGCAGCCCTGTCTCCACAATCCCAGCTCACCAGGACTCATGGTCCAGGTCTTCAGGTGGGAGTTCTCAGGCTGCCAGATCCCAGCCCAGCAGGATGAGCTACAGCTGCCCAGAGCCCACAGGAGTTCCCACTGTTTTCTCCAAGTCAGCATTTGGGTCCCTCCTACATCTTCCTCAGAAAGTAAAAAGGTAATTAAAAAGTGAGATGGCAAAGCACCTGGATGCAGGGAAGAAAAGTGGAGAGGAAATTCAAAAGGAAAAACAAATTAGATCAAGGGAAGGGGAGGGGAAAAGAGAAGAATGCAAATTATGGCAATTTCATTAGTAGAGATCAAAAATGTTTTCTTTACCATTTAAAAAAGATATCAAATTCTGTTGTACTTATAGAAGCATAATGTGAGCATTCTTACAGTAATAAAGTAGTGCAATGGGTTCAAATTTTCTATGAATTGTATTTGTGAATTGTTTCTGTGAATTTGTATTTAAATGAATACACTGTATCAACACACATTCAACAGAATTGAAACTCTACTCTTTTGAAAACCGAAGTTTCTAAATGGAAATTGTTTTTACTACTTAGATAGAAACAAAAAAGAGAGACAATGAAAAATTCAAAGGAGTCAGTCAAATTAACCTTTTTAGATCAATGACTTGTTTTTAGGGATAGACACATTTTTAAGTTGTGAAATTTCTGATTTATGGAAGCCACCAAGGTTGGAATCAATAAAAAAGTGAAAATAAAGTGGGTTTGTGTAGACTGATTTTTAAAGCAAAACTATGCATTATTCACACAGAAATCTGCCTATAGTGACTGGAGAGAAGATTGAAAAGTCCAAAGGTTTAGACCCAGTAGAAAATTTAAGACAAATCACATTATTAAAATGAGCTTTGATTAGATTTGCAGAATACAGAAATCCAGCCTTGCTCACCTATAAACAAATCTCTCATGTGTGCATTTCTAGGTTGCAGCATATGTACAAGTGAGAAGACCCTCTTCAAGAGACATCAAAGTTACAGAAAAGGAAAAAACTGGACTTCACAAGAAAAAGAACAAAATTAACTACACAAGTAATTATGGTGTTAATTTACAGCACACATTTGTTTGTACAAGGTACCTTTTTAAACATTTGGAGCAGCTGCTTTTAATAGCCAGACTCCTACTTACCAAACCATGGAGGATGCTGCAGGGGGTGAGAAGGCCACTCTCAGCAGAGAGCTGTCTACATCTGGGATGGGATTTGCAGCAGACACTGAAATGCTGGTTCTCTCTTGAACCCAGGGGGAAAGAACAGCCCATGGCTTCAATGGAACAAATTTCTGCAGCTTGGCCTTTGTTGCCAAGCAGTGCAGTGTGACAGGGCAGGTCTGGGGAGTGAAGCAGAGGGTGCTGAGGACCAAACCCCCACATGTGCTGCCTTCTGGCCATTATCAGTCAGACCAGCACTAATCTGGTCCCAATGTGAGCAGTGTGAACCAGGCTAACAATGGGAGCCCATCCTCACATCTGTCTTCACTGGAAAGGAACTCAGCCCCTGCACTGAGTCCATGCTACAGAGCACGCCAAGACTGGAAAGTGGGGACATGAAAGATTCATGTAAAAATACATTCCTGAACCAAACTAAAAATGATAGCAGAAAGAATGTGTTTCGTTAAACACTAGTGTTTAAAGATTACTTCACTATAACAACCAGGCCAGGTCCAGTGTTTCCCCAGAAGTTTAAATATAAAGCATTTTTTACTCTTTCATCTTGAACCGTACTTTGCCAGAAAACCAGCTGATGCAGCTCCACACAACAAAGTCAACTTGCTTCACTCCAACATAATTTGGTTGTCAAGTAATACTCTCACATTTTCTCAAACCTCTATTTATGGAGCAAAAGAAAAAAAGCAACCCAGATTAGAAAAAGAAGTCTTCAAAACCTGCAGATAATACAAGATTTTATAGGGAAGAGGAAAATAGCAAGAGGAAGCTGGAATGCAAAAAAAAAAAGTCAAGAAGAGAGCTTGTACAATTTCAACAACATTCAGCTGCAATTCAACCCCTGGTTCAGCTCGTAGCAGCTCTAAATCGATCCAGATCTGCCTAGAAATGTTTGATTATCTATATGGGCCTATAGTTATATACAAAAAGTACAGAAAAAAGCAGTTTCTATCTCTTTACCATTACTGTGATTAATTTTAAAACTTATTTACCTTGAAAGTACTCAAGGGATTGCAGTATTAATTATTTTTAAAGGACACCCTATGCAATTGGTGGCCCAGCATTGATGAGTATATATAAAAAAAAAAAAAAAAAAAAAAAAAAAAAAAAAAAAAAAAAAAAAGGAGAATTAATTGGGGACCTTGGGGCCTTATTAAAATTTGCTCTTGACTGTAAGTTCTATGACCTTCTATGGCTGAACTTCTCTTGAGGAGGTAACTGCATTTATACTTTAAGAATACCATTTGGTGGAGAAAAATAATCAGACCTTAGAGAAGTATACAAACACATTTTCAATACAAATCAGTAGTTTTCCAAGGAAATAGATTAGAAAGACTAAAAGCTTTTGCACTGAACACTGAAACACAATCTGGTTCTTGTATGTCTTAGATGCAAACCTCCCCTCAAAGCATCACACTTAGCAGCAAACCTCAGGAGGCAAAAAGGCATTCACAAGGCTGTGTTCTTGACAGAAGCATCGAATTGGGCAGGACAGTGGAAACCTGCACACTTGCAGGTAACTGGACAGTGTATTACTCATCCCTCAGATGTGCAGAAAAGGAGGAAAACCTCACTAGTTCCAACAGCCCTGTCCCAGGATCAAACAGTCTTGTCCCAACAGTAAAAGAGCTGTTTCCATGCTGGACACAAGCTACACAGACCCTTAACATGTCAATGTTTCCTCCTACAATGAGCAGAGGCGGGCACAGCCACACTGTACATGCTGGACAGGACATTCTCCACACACACAGATGCAGGGTCTATACAGGCCCAGGGCTGCCCACACAGGTGATGTCCACCTCAAATCTGGGCAAGGTCCTTGAAAGCCTGCACCAATCCCACATTTTCAACCAGCAAAACTCAATGGACAAAAGAAATGGGTAAATCTTCATCAGCATTGTGGAAAACAGCTTTGACTGCAAACACTAAGATCTCTTTTTATCTCATCATCAGCCAACTTTTACAGCACTATGGACAGAGATCCCCAGGTGCCTTCTACAGCTTCTTGACATTTAAACCCCTGTTCATGTTTCATTCAATGATTAGTTTTATTAGTTTTTTTCCCTCCCCACTGGCCCCACACAAAGAACTTCAAAAGTTTCAGAGCACAGAAAAACATCTATCAAAACTACCCCTTACTAACCACTTCTTACATGTTCTGTGTTATTTCCAAACCTCTGACTACACCAAATCACTTCGATCCTTTGTGGAAATCTGAATTATGCCACACCCCCCAAGTGAATTAAGCAGAAGGCCAAAGAATTGGGAAGCACAACCTATGCCAGGAGGAGAGAAAGGCTTTATCTGGGGCAGCACAAGTTTTTGATACTAATTTTTGCTTGGTTCTAAAGCTTCTTTGAACCAACCTCTGTGTTTTGGGAGAGGGAGAAAACACTTCCCTTTCTCAGCTAAACTAATCTCCCCCGTCTTTTCAGTTTTATTTTAAAAATTTGGACATTTTGCTTGTTTTGATCACTGGAAATCTGCTTTATAGCAGTTAAAATACTGGCTCTTCTACAGTAAAAATCTTTATTAAAAAAAATTTAAAAAAAAAAAAAAATCTGTTGGGAAATTTCTCAGCCCCACATCACAGGCCAGCACAGCTTTGTTTACTGTAGGGCCTTTTTGAATATCTCCATCTTCTTTTATTAAAAAAAATTTAAAACCTGAAGAAATACTTCACACATTCCCCAGGATTTCTTCCTAATTATGTTTTTCTTAGTATTCATTTCTCTTCTTTCAATGTCAGCAAGGTCAGGTTTGACCCTCATGTCAACAGCCACCTGTTTGTCCATCCTCTTCTTCATCTTCAGTGCAACTGCAGGACGTGGCATCAGACTCCTTATGGCCTTCCACATCCTGATGCCTGGGCTGACAGAAACACAGGAAATTTCAATTTCCTCAAGGCACTCATCTGTTCCTGCCATTCCCTGGTAACAGCTGAGTAGACTTTTCACAGGCTTCATTTAAAACCCTCATACACTCCCCAGCAATTTGTTCCTTTTGCTTTCCATGCAGATGACTCCCAGAACACTTCTCTTAAGTGAACAATCACATCTTTGCTGTCTCTTCTTTTAAACTTTACTTCCAAATATGGGCAATGTTTGCTGCCATTTCACGTAGTGATGAGAAAATATCCTTTAATATTTCCAGAGATAACAGAGTTTCAGAAGTCTCTGTACTTTTCCTCTCTACCACTAGAAAGAGAAGCAAAAGCAGTAGCTCCCTGAAAGAGGGTCTGTAAAAGGGGCAAGGATCTTCTTTCCTTTCACTGCATTTGTAATGGTAATAAACCTCTTGTTAAGGACCTGAAAGTACATTTCATAAGCAAAATATTTCTATGCTGGAGGGTAACGGGAGAAGTGGAATAATACCCTCAGCTGCTGAGAAAAGGATTCTTTCTAACAAAAGATTTAACTGAATTCTTTCTCCTGTGCAATCTTCAAATCTGTTTCAAGTTCTGTCCCACTCCAACAGTTGTGGGGCTTTTTTTCTTTTATTTTATTTTTAAATACAGACAGAAAATGTACATAATTCATGAAGAGACACACTGGACAAACTTTTTTAATACTGACACATAAGGCAGCGCTGGGTGGATGGAGAACCCACAACTCTAGGCCACATTTTAAACACACATTTCTAAACCAGAGAACAGCTGGGAGCCATTGCACACCAGAGACTCAGCTAATGCCTCACAAAGTTGCCTTTCTTGAGTACTCCAAATAAACCCTTCCCTGGCAGCTGCTTCCAAGGAGCTTTTCCTTTCTCCTGCTACCTGTATTCTGCTAGGGAGGAAAGGCTATATAGCAAGGCAGGAGTTGCTCTTCCTGCAAATTTTTCGTGATTGTTTTAACAGAAAAACACAGTTATTGAGATACCTGGCGGTAAAACAGGTTGGTTAAAAAAAAAAAAAATACTTCCATATTGACCAAAACCTATAGTTTAAGTTTTGTCTAGATTCTAAATGGGAAACACCAAAACCCCAATCATTTTCTTACAGCACTAACACAGTCTACCAGAGCTGAATAGCTTTAATAAACACACATATGGTTAGAACAAGATCATCTTCCAGCAGGCTCCTTCCCCTGAGACCAGCTAGAGTTATATTTCAAACCATGAAGGAAGCAAGCAGAGACTATCCTGCAAAACCTCTGCTAAGGGAAAGGAGGGCAAAAGGAGATAAATCAAGATGAAGGTAAAAAAGGAAATAGGAAACTGAGTTGCCCTTTGGGAAATATGTAATTATATCTCTGAGNGCACTAACACAGTCTACCAGAGCTGAATAGCTTTAATAAACACACATATGGTTAGAACAAGATCATCTTCCAGCAGGCTCCTTCCCCTGAGACCAGCTAGAGTTATATTTCAAACCATGAAGGAAGCAAGCAGAGACTATCCTGCAAAACCTCTGCTAAGGGAAAGGAGGGCAAAAGGAGATAAATCAAGATGAAGGTAAAAAAGGAAATAGGAAACTGAGTTGCCCTTTGGGAAATATGTAATTATATCTGAGTTCTTCTTCCAAGCATAGGCCTGAGGCAGACAGTTCAGGTCTATGCATTTGTAGGTTCCACAAAAGCCAGGCAGATAATCCTAAACTTCTCAGATTTAGAATTATTATCAGCAGAGCTCCCCTCAGGTTCTCCATGCAGCCAAAGGTTTCAGCAGCATTTATAGCAGAGCTCAGGGAATAATCCCTCAGACCACACGATAGCAACAGAGGAAGGATGGGCTGGGATTAGAACTGACATTGTGCCAGAATTTAGCCTGGATGGTTACCAGGAACAGTAAGAGAACCTGCTCAGAGAGAGGACAAATCTTCCTGGGCTTACAAGTGGAGGAAGTGCTAAAATTGCTTCAGAGGAGCTACACCTGAGATGAGGAAATAACCAAAGAAGGGACAGAAATACAGCTAAAGCATCCACACTGCAGCCAGCAAAGGCAACAACCCTTCAGAGCCTAGGTCCTTCATAGACTGGCATGAGGCTTCACCTCAGGGTGTGCTCAGCCCTCAGCTTTCACAGCAAAGGGAGCAGACCAACACCAACCACGTGCCACTGAAGGTCTAGTTGGCAAGCCCCACACAAATTGATAACCCAGTTTCACAGCTTGTGCATGTCACCCACAGGCTATTTACCCATCCCAAGTGAGCAGGCAGCACTGGCTTGGATGGGATGCAGCTCAGCTCCTCAGATTGGCTCCACCAGCTCCCATCACAACAGCACAAGACTAAATCAAAGCAAGCTGGCCCAGGAAGAGAGTCCTCCAGAAGAGAACACAACCACCAAAATGGCATGGCAGGACCAACAGGGCAGACATGGATCTGTGCTGTGAGTGGCAACAGCAGAGTCCCAGGACTACTGAGGCTGGAGGGATTTGTACAGCTGTGCCCCAGGCAGTTCTATGCACCAACATGCAGCACAGCCCTTGGACTGCTGAGAATATCACAGCAGTAAGTAAAACAAGAGCAAGCAAAGGAGTTCGTCTTGATTTAACTTCAGATCCTCGTTTTAACTCGAGAAAATTCAATTAGTTTCTACCCAGAAGCAGTTTAGCTGCCATTGTTGGCAATCAATGGTCCCTAAATGCTGAGAAACTGGCAACTGTTCAATGTGCTGGCAGAGAGGCTTTCCTAATTAAAGATGTCACTTTTCCAGCTAATTTAAGTCTGCCATCTCTTTAAAGTACCAATTGCCACAACAAAATATGAATAGGAAATTGACTTTCTGTGCATCTGTTTTTGCAAAATTCTTCCTTGGAGTCATATGTTTCAGTTTAAATGGTTTAGGTCACTTGCTGGGAGGCGATAGCAGAGCTTTGTTCTGCCTCCCGAATACCTCTTAAATAAAGAAAAATAAGCAGGAGTTCTGTCATCTTTGGGAATGAAAAAGGTGTTTGTTGGCTTTTGCAGCATCAGTGAGTTGTACTGTATTCCACCTGATACTGATTCTTTTAGGATAAAGGAAATCCACACTGGATAAGTCTGCTTATCTAAACAGCTTCCATCACACCACATACTTATCCACACAACTTCCCTGGGGATAGGGAAGTGCTGTTATTCCTGCTGGAAGGAAATGTAGAGGCATACGGCTGAGATACAAAGATTTTTAGATGTCTAGATTCCACTAAAGTCAAATTTCTAACTCATGCTATTTAGCTCCTTTCCATAATAGCTAAATAACATCCCGTTTTTTCAGAATCCAGCTATCATAACATTTTACCCAAACCGTGTTTTTTTAAGACTATTTGCACTCTGGCAACAAAAGAAAAGCAATGCCTGTGCACCTGGGAATGGAATTCCTAAATTCAGTAATAGAGCAGCATCCTAACTTCAGCAGAGTGTCTAATGCATCCCCAGCTGTGCTCACTCCAGTGCTTTCTGCTGAGGGCCCAAACTCAGCACCGTTCTGGGTCAGCCAAGGGAGGGAGCACAAATCCCAGCAGAGCTGTCTTCATCAAAAGGACTTCTGACTTCTCTCACTCCTCCTATTTTCTTCTTTTTTAATGGTCTATTTGTGAATCTGCATGGACCACGTACTATAGAACTGCTAATTCTGACAGAGCAATAGAGCCCATCTCTAAACTAGTTTTCTTTACTCCACAAGGCTCTGACAAACAAAGCAGTTAAAAGCAGGACTTGAAATCTTCTCCTTTCCTCCCATCCAAACATCAGAAAGGCCATTGAATTTTGTTTTTGTGGAGTTCTAGGTAAGAGCCATCGTCTTGAGTGCCACAAGAAATAGACTCCTGATCTTTGACTAGGACTTAAAGCCTTATTGTACAAAAGAGTTGAATTCACCATGGGTGAGATGTAGTCAACCACCAGGGTAGTTACTCACATGAGCATTACTGATAAGGCTGTGTTTCATAAGCTTGGAAATGCTGGCTGGTTAGGTAGACTTAAAGCAAGTCATACGTTATTTATAATTTATTAAAATTTATTTTAAACAATTCCTCTCCCACACCATCATTTGATCAGCTCTGTTTACAGTCTACAACTGTGGAGCAGAGGCGTGCAGCATTAATTACACCACTGGGCTCTCCCACCCCCAGGTATGACAGAACAGACCCACACTTCCTTCCTGAAATGGAAACCTCCTAACATAGGTAGAGAAGGGGGAACATTTTATACTTGTTTTTCCTCTGCCAATGCAAGTTCACCTATTCCCACTGCAGTATGCCCCTCTGTCTCTTCCTGGAGCCCAGGAATGACTTCTGGCAGCAACAAAATCTCTAGGAGCTGAAATAAGGGACTCCACACTTCACTAGGGAAAGAGCATAGATATATCCTTTCCTCACATCTAGCTCTCTAGGAAAGCAGTTCCTGGGACTCCACCTCCCTCCTCTTCAAAATGTGTTGGTTGAATTCCCTAACTCCAGGAGAGAATCACTAAATGGTTTGGGTTAGAAGGGGTTTAAAGATCATCTAGTTCCAATCCCCCTGCTGTGGGCAGGGACAACTTCCACTAAACCAGCTTGTTCAAAGCCCAATCCAACCTGGCCTTGAACATTTCCAGGGTGCAAGTGCAAACCCCAAATTATTTGCAAATAATTCCTCTAGACTGTAAGGATGGTAAGATTTTCCAAGCCCAGTTCAGCAATATCCCCATTGTGCCCTGCTCCAGTCCTGGGGCTGGCTGTGAACTCTGTACCCCACAACCAAGGTCAATGAGGCTTTCTTTTTCTTAAATTAAGTCACAGAGCACTGGAATGAATGCTATGCAGAACTAATTTGTCAACCCAGCCACAGTGTCTTTATGTCTGCATATTTGTTGGCAAATTCCCTCCCCCCCTCCCTGGTCCATGTCCTCCCATCCTGAGCAGGCACATCATGGCTGCAGTCAATACATGAACTGTCTGCCCCTGCTCTGCCCCCTCCAACGCAGCAGTGCACGCTGCACTTTCAACTCTCTCTCCAGAAACGCTTAATTATTCTCATGAGTCACTGCATAATAGCAAAGTCATGCCAGGAGAGGAACAGAGGCACCACCACTCTGGGGCACCTCCAGCCCTCACCCCAATTCCTGCAGCTGCTGCTCAGACCAGCACCCACTGGGTACCTTACCAGAGGCTCAGTGTGGGACACACAGCAGCTCCAATGGCACCTCACGATCCCACAAGCAGGAGGCTGCAGGATGGATAAAGCAGAGGGTGGCCCATGACTCCTGCAGCCTCTGCCTTTCCCAGCACACACATGAAAATAACCACTGCCCACTCACTCATCAGGACAGGATATTCCCATCTGCAGGCATCAAAACTCACAAACAAAACCATCCCATGAGCAGCTTATTGGAGGACAACATCCAAAGGCAAAGCCTTTCCCCAGCTCTCCGAGAAAGTTGCTGTGCAGAGCAGGAGCCTGCTCAGCACCCTGTGGCAGGGCAGAGCACTCATGTCCTCAGGTGTGAGACAGAAGTGCTGGAAATCAGGAACACTGCTATAAAGCAGAAAAACCAGGAATCTCAACTTATTATCAGACCTCCTAATTACTCAGTCTAGCAACACAAATGCAATATGGAAACATTCATCACCAAGAAAATAAAAAAAAAAATCTTCACAACTTATATACATACACACATATGTGCACATACAGTTTACTCTACAAAAATAAAATATTTAACTGTATATTTTCCATCAGCACATTTCATCTTAACTCAGGGATATATCATACATATTCCAAGTTATTTTATGTACACAGCAGCTGTGTACCAACACCTCCACAAGGAAACCTGCAGGGTACTGCTGCCTTCACCTACCCAAGTGCTAATGGAGAAATAGCCTGCACAAACACATCTGTCAAGACACAGGGGAAAATTGTGTCCCTTGAAGCAATAATCACATCACATTTGGCTTTCCATGAAAATGTACAACTCCTTTCCACTAGGAAAGACTCTCTGTGGGTCGGCACTTGAGACAGTGACAATCCAAACACATGCACCCAGGCCTGTTCCTGCTTCACTGGCAGAGCAACACACTCTAAATGCCTCACCTTCTTCCCTCTCATTTCTCTCCTTGCACCAGCACAGGTATTGCCAGAGCAAATTTGCCTCCTAATTCCCATTGGGAGGAACACTGAACTATGTCTTTTTTATGCTGTCCTATTTGGTTACAAAGCCTTCTGCATAACACAACAATATTTGGGGAAGGAGGGAGTCCATCCAGTTTCTGGAAAGATTAATCTCCAGGCCATTATACTTAGCACAGATTCTATGAATTACAACAATAAAAATGAGCAAGAACAATGTCCAAAATTCCATGCACAACCCCAAAGGATCTGATTGCACCATTGCTCAGGGCAGAGCTGCTCCCTGTTCTCTGGATAAATGGAAAAACCAGACCTTCCCTCCAGTAAGACAACACCCCTTGGCTTTGCTGCCACCACACTGCATGCCTAGAGAGCACACACACAGACAGACCGCAGGAAGGAGTGGGAGGGATCCAATTATTTCTGTTTAAATTACTCCCAGTTTAAAACTGTGGTTTGAAAGAAAAGAAAAAGGAAAAAATACCAACACAAAATCCCCAGCGTGGCTGCTGAGGGTGGCTTGTTCTCCAACCATCTGTGCTCCTGGCAGGAGCCGTTCTGCTCCTACACATCCTGCAGCACATTCTGCTCCCTGAAGTGTTACACAACTGTACAGTGAAGGAAAAATCAACAGAATTAACAAGTGGCCAAGTACAGAATTACCACTGAGGCCAAGTACATCGGTCTCCCATCACCTCTGTCTGGTACAAACTCAAGGAAACGAGTTGATCTCAGCTCTAACCTTTGGCTACTACTCCAATCAATAATTACTAATTACTTAGGAGCAGTGAAGAACAGCATAAAATTAAGTGATACTGTTGCTTCTGGCTCCCTCTCATTGTCTGTGGTTGCACAGAGCCTTCCACTGCACTGGCACCACTGACTGGCATTCCAGCCATCCTCAGTTCTTGTGGATCAGCTTCTCCCCATTACTGCTTTTGGGCTTTTCTGCCATGCAAAGTTCATGGTAAGCCCAAATCTGAATCCATACTTTCCATGTGTTCTGCCATTTGTATTCAGGATCTAAAATTACCTTGGTTGCCACAAAAATAGGAGCTTACAATTCCCCCTTGCCTTGCAATTAGGTCTCTAAATCTTAATTGTGGGAGCCAGATTTTCTAGCAGAGTTCATTCATAAGCAGAGTGAGTCAGCTGCAAAATATTTATCACAGTCCAAATTCTCTCAGATTTCTAACGTTTGGATCACAGAATTCTGTTCTGATCGAGGTCTAGGGGTAATGACAGAAAAATCATAGAAGGTCAGAAAAATCAGAAATTGTTTTCATCAGAAAGCACACTTCTCCTTCAGGAAATGTTATATCCTGCCAATTCTTGCACTGAAACTGTATTGTACTCCTTTAAACTTCTTTACTGTTCTGCAGTAAATTGCAAGACATGATTTGAAGGACTCTGAGCAATTATTCTAACAAATTTTTTTTTCCTAATTAGCTAGCTGAAAATTTCATTAGCATGAAATTTATCAGTCTGATCATTTAAGCACATTCTTTTAAAGCCAAAAATTAAGAGTATCGTCAGTATAAAATACACTAATCATATCTGTTTTATCAAAAAAAACACGTGCACAACTGCTAAGTAAAAAAGCCTCAAAATACTGTAGAACAAGGAATATCTGATGTAAATTACTTCCTCCCTCCCCAAATATTCAGCAGTCTCAATAGTAATTTCAGTAATTAAAATTACAAGCCAACAAAGTACTACCAGGAGTTGATACCTCCTGACAGGTGCTCAACACATACTGAAATAAGCAGTTCTGCACTCACACTAATTGTTTACATTGTCAACAGTACTCTTTTAATAAATGGTTGCATTTTTTATGCTTTCTTAAATAATTATTTGCTAGAAGATCATAATCATCCAATAAAAATGTGTTTGGTTTAGAACCAGACCTAATTATAGATTTGAAAAGCTGGTGAAAACATACACAGTGGAATCCATTAGCAAGTTCTGCACAGAAAAGGTGACAAGAAAATCAAAAAATTCCTTGATGAATTTTAAGACCATGATCTATAGGAAATCAATGGGTTTTAAGTGCTTGAAAGCTAACTCTCTTTCCAAAATGAAATTAATGTAATTATTGTGGTTTTTAATTATTGAGATACCACAAAAAACCACTGCAATAATCCCAACAAAACCCTCTTGCACTTGTGCCAAAGATACTTTTCCTCTCTCCATATGCAGAAGAAACAATAACCTGAAACATTCCAGATTTCAGCTATGCCAAATAGTACAGTAAATTTCTGGACAGGTGCAGAAATCAAACCATGCACTTTGAACTGCAGGGCTGAGAAAGAGATTTATTTACTTGCCAATCACAGTTTGTTAGTCTACCTGGAGGATCAAAGACTTTTAGGATCAACTCCTAGTCAAGAGTACCAACTTTTCTTTCATCAATGTGTGTGAGAGTTTTAACATCTTTTAAACACCACTTCTTTGTATTTATGTCTGAATTACAGTTCAATAAGGCAACCCAGTGAATCATCACACTTCCTCAGGATAAAAATTCTGCATGTTGACAGCATCCCCCTCCTCAGATGTCCTTCAGGCAACAATGAAAAATGAAGAAGACTGCAGTGTGCTTATCATGGTGACATGAGTTACCTCTCTGAATACTTCTCAGTGCAAAGCCAGACAAGAGTCACAAGAGCCTTACAGGAAACAAAAAAAGAGGGGAAAAAAAAGTTCAATGTCAATTTACATGAAGTGCCCAGTAAAGACTTGCTTTGTCAAAGAAATCATCTGAACTTCCAAGTACCAATATCCATAGCAATAAAAAATAGCTTCAGAAGAAAAGGGAAACCTTGATTCATAAAACAGTATTTAGAGGCTTTCAAAGACTTTGTGTGTAACTGAACATTTGTTTTAAATTAATAATCTTTCTTCAACTGCACAGCAGAAGAGCTTTTGGCTATAGGACATAGCTTCTTTAAATGCTGGTTATTGTAGTAATGCTTCAAGAAATGAATATGCTAGCTGGTATTGGAAATCATAGGAGCATTATTCACCACTACTGAATGCTGATCTAGGTGCTTAGCAATTAGAATGCAGATGAGGTGCTTCTATCTAAGGAAATTTGATTTGATAACAATTAGTTTAAATATCATATTCTTTCTTGAAGCACTTCAATTATTATTAACAATAGTTAATGGTTGTTACTGCAATAGCACTTTCTCATGCCTGTGGACCTTTAATATAAATTCATAATGACATTATTGTATGGACCTGAATCAGTAAAGCACGCCATACATCCGAAATTTGTGTTCATAAATCACAACCTGGTTTCCCACTGTGGATACTGTTCTTGTTTCTGCTGTGTCTTCCAAAGGCACCCATATTGGCTTTAGAGCCAGCAGTACAAAGGTGCAAGGGTTGAAGATGAACCATTTTCATTTGTTCCATTAAGAGGTGGATGTATTTACTCATTTATGTGCCTTGCTACATTGAAGTCCGTCTCTCAATCACACCTTTTCTGGGAGCTACAATAAAGAATGCAGGGCTACAGGCAGTGAATGTAAGAGGCTGCCCACCAGCTCTGACAAGGTCACTATCAGCATCCCCCCAGTGCACACTGTTTCCAGCTATTGGTATGTGACTGGCCAATGGAGCATGCCAGGACAGGGCTACAACTTCACTCAGAACAGCAATTGCACACTTTGGACCCATGCTTGGAACATGTGCTGAGTAAATTCCTCAGGAAGTATTTAGCCAAATGTAGAGTGGTATATCCTCTATCCACTCCACAGCTGATGGAGGAAACACAGGTGGTTGTTCCAAACTCGGGGGAGCTGGAGGAGGAACATTGGTATTCACAGGTCAGCACTGGAGATGGCAAACAAGGAAGAGACTCTGGCCAACAACACTCCCTCTGACTCTGGTGAGGCACCACAAATAGCTCTGCCTAGAAAGAGACCTGAGCACTGGTGCCCTCAGGACTTCCAGACCTGCCTGGGGTTCAGTGCTTTGCAGAAAAGGTTTTTGCAGGTGGGAGGCAGCAGTAGGTTGTGTAGGTGTTGGACTCTGTATTTTGAGACGTTTTCTGTTGCCTTCTGCACATGACTCACTGAGCAGCTCCGCACAGCTATTTTCAAATCATGAATCTGCAAGGCAGACCCCCTTTGGCTAACAACCCAGCTAACTAGGGAGAGAAAAACAATGCACCTGTCTCATCCTAACTGCTGAAGTAGCAAATGCTTTCTGAGCTTTATTTGCAGAAATGGGACAGTCATGGCCATTCTTCTGGTTTTAGAACAAAATTTCCATCTAAAAGTAGCATGGCAAATCACCACTGCAGGATCTCTGCTGTCTCAGGCACACAGCCATCCCAGAGCACCTGCCTAGAGAGCTGCCCCAGCACATCCCAGAGTGTGCAAATGGCAACTATTCTGCATGTTCACTATATACATTACACCTCTGTGTGTGTGTGTGTGTGTCTAGACGTGTATTTCCATTCTGGTACATCTTTATAATACATCTCTTCTACGTGAATTAAGGCAAACAGTGATCACATGTTATTTAAATATCAGTAAGGATGAGAAGATTCAGAAAGACTCCAAACCTCATAAAGTGATGCTAAGCAGGATTACTTCCTGGCAGCAGGTGAATACATATGTAAGCTGATTATTTATTTTCATTACCTACATTGGCACATAAGGAAGAGCCACAGTTCTCTCCCTTCTCAGACAGAATGAAATCAAATTGTATACCTCCCAGTGACTAATTCAAACTCACCTTCTTTTCTTTCCCTTTAATGAACAAAAAGCAGAGAAAAATGAGAGATAGACTTCAGCAGCTGAAACAAGGTGGAACTGCTGAGCTACAGGAATAACCACAGCCTAGAGCCAATGGCATTCAAAGAACTAACAGTAGGGGTAAATTGGAAAAAAAAAAAAAACAACGTAGTAAGGAGCATGAATCTCAAGGTAGATACAAGGTCAAAGCAGCTTATGGAAGAAAGCTAAAAGATAGAAGGGTGAGAAAAAACAGAAAAAACCCACCAGGGACTATTCACATCCATAACATTCCTTGAGTATTTGGTACGCTCTTGCTTACTTACTGCTAATTCATACTATGCTACTTAGAACAAAGATAGAATAGAAACATTGCTAATTACAACAAGGTGCTACATAGACAGAGCAGTGCCATTGCTATTCCTTACAGGTCAAGGGCAGCATCCTGTGTTATGCTGCTCAAAGGAAGCTAAATAATGCAGTAACTGTCTGTGAAATCATACAAGCAAAACAAATGCACATTTTTCATGCACAGAGCAGTTACATTTCTTCACGCATGTAATCTTCAATTACTTAAGAAACTGTGATGTCAAAAATAAAGCTGCCAAAACAATAAGGGGCTGAAGACAGCTTCTATTTTCAGACTCACAACTTTCTTGTTTTACGTGGAGATTGTAACACAGGAATGCAGCACAAGAGCAGAAAGCAACATTAAGCGGCCTGTGTACTACACCCAGGTTACACAGACAAAGACCTTCCATTAATGCCAATGCTAGTTTTTATTCAGACTCAGGTATGCTGGGGAGTGACAGAAACAGCTACCTTCAGCATTTACAGGATTATGGGGTTTTTTAGTGTTCAAGACTGAGGTGGTAGAGGACTATTTGTAATACAATGTCCAACCCTGCCAAAGAGGGCTCTAACACTAAAGGCAAGGGATAAAACATGCTGGTTGCAGCATGTTTTCCTCTACCCAGATTAAGAGCTGTTCAATAGAAGTATAATAGAATCTGTAAATCTACTCTGACTCAAGAATGGTGTACCTGACATTAAAGATATAGAGCTGTCACACTGGAGATAACCTGCACAGTGAACAGCAGGCCTCTAGGTCTGGATAATGCATCATCTGACAGCATTATGGTTTAAAAAAATAAATTAATTTAACTAATGTAAATTATACATTGGTCATATCATAGCCTAGTTTAAGCTTTAAAATAAATAGGCACTGGCACATTTTATGTTTCTTCTTTAAAACCATGCTATAATCAATTTGTTTGAAAATTCTAATGTGCAATTGATACCCTGAGCCAGAGCATGGCCCTGTTCTGGCACACACTGCCCTGGCAGCAGCACTGGCACGTTCAGGAAGAGGCTCCAACCCCTGCACACCAGGGAAAACCACACAGTCCCCATACAGAGGGACTGGCAGGCACTGCCCTGCATCCCTGAGCTGCCTCATGCTGCAGCTCCTGCTGAACAAGATGCAAGAACTGCTTGAATCCTACATTTTTTCAGGTTTTTGTTTTGCTTTAGTAAGTCTAGAAAAGCCTCCAAGACTGTTCTATAAAACCCCTCTTCCTTAGCACACTTAACCTGGATACTTTCTACTGAAATGTAGTCCCTTGCACTCTGGAGTCCCTGCTCCTGTACCTCATCAAGGCCCCTTCACCCTGTTTCTCTGCCAAAAAAAAGCTGAACCCAAAGCTGAACCCCTCAATAAAGAACACACCCCTATGTTTGAGCAGCTGCTGTGATTTCCACGTGAAAGGTTTTCCCTTCCTCCATGACCTTGTACCACCACTGCAGCTGAGTACCCCCGGATAGGGACAGATCCTGCAACCTTCGATGCAGGCGAGGCTCCTGTTACTGTCACATTGCTAAATCAGCCCGTGGTGATTTTCACTTCAGCAATGCAGACGGACTCCAAAGCCCTTCCCTCAGTTACCTGCTTATGGTACTGAAGATTTCTAAGTCAGACAAACCAGTGAAACAGAAATGAAGAGAGTCATCCCAGCACAAAGAACGCTAACACAGAACCAGGCCTGCGACTCCTTCCAAGTTCAGGCAAAGGATGTGCAGCACAGACACACTGAAATATCAACAGGAGGAACCAGACAGAAAATGCATCATGCCAGCACAGGAAGAGGCTAAAATTTCAGAGCACCAGTAGCCACAGACCTGAAAAACCTTCCACATGCAAAAAGCTACAGCGAGGTTTCATCATTAACTTTGATGGGCTACATGTAATTACTACCTCAAGCTTTATAGCTCTGCTAGCAGTTCCATCCTATTCTGTGTTAGCTGCAACAAATTAATGTTACTGATCTAACTTCTGTGGTACCTTGCAGAAGGAAAAGGTAGAGATTTGAGCTGATTAACACAGTATTTAACCCAGCAACTCTAGTGTGGAAAAGGACTGGAGTTTTGATCAACTGAATTAACAACTTCACTTTTGATCTAGCTGAGAGAAATCCACAAACATCAAAAGCAGGTTTTACTTAGCCCCCTTAATATCTGCAACTTGCCCTAAGATGTCAGCTCTTCTCACGGATATTGGACATGAATCACAAATCCTGTGATTACACCTGCCAAGAATCCTCTGAAGAGGCATAGGATTTCCTCCCCCCCACACACCTCTTCACTAGAAAAAGCTGGTTCCTGCTGAATACACATATCAGAACAAATCAGCAAGACATTGACCTGTTTGGGTGTCAAGTCATTAGTACAAATAGAAAACTGCAGAAACGCTGAAGAAAGAAAAAAGATGCTTTGCAATAAAGGCAAGAATGGACTCCATCTTAAAAGGTCACGCTCTTGTCAGAACAAGGAAATTTATGGAATATGTGTAAGTGGCAGGATCTTCAGATGCATCTCAAGAATAACCAGGGTGAGATGTTTTCAAACAGCATTTGAAGTGCCAGGAGAAAAGGCAGAGGGTGTCACCAATAAGGCATCAGCCAGGGAGGACAAGCACGGGGCTGCTGCAGAGGTCACCTCAGTTGCCAGGACCAGGCTCGGTACCAGCTGAAAAGCCACAAAAGCCAGGGCTGGCCATGGTGTCAGTAGCCCCATGGCAGCCCCACAGCTGGGGCAGGACAGGTGGACAGAGGGAGCTCGCCAGAAACCAAACCTCACTTCCCTGATTTAGAGGACAGGCAGGTGTGTTCTGACAAGCACATTAACACACACACTCCACAGATCTCAAGATGGGCATGCAAAACACTACTTTTTCCCAGGATTTCTACTATTTCAGCTTTATAAAATTACTGCTTTAAGTTAGGTTACAGCCTGCCAGTTGGATGCATTTCAGAGCTATTCCAGCCCACACAGCTAGATTTTTTTTTTAAGGCACAAAAAAATTATGGGGAAAAAAAAGAAGTCTGAACAATGCCATAATCTTGATGAAAGATAAACAATCCCAATCCTTTTCTATTAGGAAAGAACTAGTATATATAAATGCCACCAGTCTAGCAAATTTTTAAGGAAGATTACAAGATATATTTATCTACCTGTCACCCTTATCCTATTTTGTGCAACTGGAGTAGTTGCTAGACTAGCCCCAGCAGTCACCACTCTACTTTTCATCCAAAAACTGATTTCTCCAAACTACCTTTCTCTCTCTCCAGCTCTTCACCTACATTCTAACCCTCTGCTAACTAAACTGAAGGTCAAACCATTTTTTTGTAGCTGAGATACAGGAAGAAGCTACTGCAACAACCACTTTGCAAGGTGAGGAAGTGCAGTTCATAACAACAACACTGCTGCTACAAACAGCAGAAGGTAATTCATCTCCTGTGCACGACCCATGGTTCATCAAACCTTCAGGACAAGAAGAGATTATTCAAGAGCACCAACACTTGAATGCAGCCATCAAACACCAAGCACCTGCATGTGCTGGTATCTGCCAATGCCACTGCTCCCAGCTGACAAAATACACAGGGCAAGACTGATCTCCTCTAACAAATGGCCCAGCACAGATGTACACGTCCTTCCTTACAGGTGAAAAACCAGCATGCTGCATCTTCAACCCCAGGACATGACCTGCAGGGTGCCCAGCAGGGTGAGAACTCTTCCCACACATCTAACCTGCTCAGTCACAAAATCCAAGGCACAACAACAGCCCCAGCCACTCTTCTGACATAATTTACTCTACTTCACCCATCTCTTGCATTTAATAACATTTCTCGTGCTAAATAGAGGAAATTGAATTATAGTGGATTACAGTCCTTCCTGACTACCTCAACATCTTCCAGGACAGAAAAGGATTCTCCCAGCCACCCTCTCAGACTCAATACTTGCTGCTCCCCAACATGCACCTTGGCTTTGCCAACTAATGAGATCCATCCTCTCCCCTCCTGGCTCAAGGCAATCCCAGATTTTGCACGCCTACCACCACATACCTCTATAGCACAGTTTGATGCTCAGTGCCTACCTTCCCCAAAACCTTGTTTCCAAGCCAAACTAACTGAAAATCGAAGCAGCAATCAGAGATGGTGTCCAAACAGGCAGCCTGTACACAGCATCACCATCACCCTCCTCCTGGGCACAACCACATCACTTCCTCTGGATTTTCACTGGATCAGCTCACTGGGACTTGTGCAATGCAGAGCCCTGTCACCCCTTGGAGTCAAACCACAGCTCTCTGAGCCCACTCAGGCCCAGCTCAGCTAACTACTGGCAGATTTTAACCCTCATGTGCACCTAGAGATGAGCCACTGCCAGCTGTGACAGACTCCTGTCTGTTGTGCATTCCTAATAAGCATGAGGCAAAGGTTCCCCTTTGTTCCCTCATTCCTTCCCTTCCTTCTCAGTAACACATCTCATGCTCCAAGCACCAGCTCTCGTTAGCCTAAGCAGGAGCTGTGCACAGGAACCTGCCAGCCAACACTGCCAGACCCCAGCTTTCACCTCAACCCTCTCCCTGGCACAGCAGGGCAGGCTCGCTGTGATGCTCAGGGAGCAAAGCTCTGAGTGCCTATTCCTCTCCACAGAGCACCAAGGCTCTATCAAAGGGGCTTCAGAGAACTTCTTCAAAACTGCATCTTTGTGCCTGCAATGACGCGCAGACTCTTACTCATCTCTCTTTTTGTTAGATAAAAGTCTTTTCAAAGTTGGTAAATTAATGGCTATATGCCAGGCTTAGGGTTCTACAGAGAGGACTAGAACTCCTAATAGGGTTTGTTCCCAATTTGCTTTGCTAGTAATAACTCTAAAGAAACAGCTAAATGAACACAAGCACCATATTATATTACTACTTTTCTCCTTTTTCTTTTATTGTAGGATATGTAGCTTCTAACGAAATATTAAATTCAGTGACGGAGAATATTTTAAGACACATAGCAGTAACACATCTTAAACTCATTTTTTTATGGAGTATTTTTAGGAACCCCTCCAAAACAGGTCTCCAGCTCCCATGGTTGCCATGAAATGTCAGAATTTGACAGTTTCCATACAGTTATCTCTCAGACAACAGTTTCTGTCTGTAATTAGAACAGTAACTGTAGCAAATATGAAGTGGCCATTGCTAAATGCTGTCCCTTTAAAGCCTGGTTAGTGATGTGACCAAGGTCTGAAAGAGCAAGGTTTGGGGGTGTCCTCCCAAATCTGGGATGTGTGGGAAATGGGCATACAGCCTTGGATCTCACCAGCTTCTCTCCAGCATCTCAGGAAAGGCTCCAGTCCTCTCTAGTAGGGAAACTCTCATATACTCACTTTCATAATATACTCTCATATATACCTCATATACTCTCAGAGGAAAGCTCTCATATACTCACAGAGACCTGTATACAGACATGTGCAAACCTGAATCCATTTATCCCTCACATTTTTGTTCTTTTCTCCTCAGATGCAGCCTTCAGATGGACAGATTGCAGTGTAGGCTGGCTGTGTTGTTGTTCAGAAGAAGCAGAGTGCTAGAAATCAGACGTTGGTAAACTTGGAAGGGCACTGCAAGTTGTTTTCAGTACACTGTGTAACCCTATCTAATGTTTAACATGTAAATATTCTCCATCATCCACCTACAAGCCTTTCCTGGAAGATGAATTTAGGGCTGACACCTATCCTTTGGTGTAAGTTCCAAGTCTCAAGAGCTTTGCAGAGCATCTTTAATGTTTTTGGTGTACTTCAATAGGATTTTTTACTTGCACTTGTGACTCCACAACTGAATTCAAACACACCAAGAGAGCAGCCACTAGGGCAAGCAACTTCTTCTGATGCTCAGAAAGCAAAGGTACTTTACAATGTAAGAACCAATTCCTAATTTAAAGACTCCTCAGTGCTCCTAAAAAGAATTGCAATTTTGAGAATGAATGAAAAAAAAATATGCCGGACATGCTAATTACATCTTCTATCCTCAAAGACCAAAAGGGAAACCAATTATCACATACATTCAACAGGCTGCAGCACCAAAATAACCATCAGCATTAGGCAGCAGCTCCAGCAGCACATCAGCTTATGTCTATTGTCTTTGTGCAATCAGCAGCTGTAAAAGTTTGCGTGAAGAGATGGCACAGGAGGGAAAACACAAGTGAATACAGCTGGCATTTCAACCAGACTCACACTGCATCTCACTTTCATCACACTCTGCAGCTGAGGACAGGAAATAGTTGTTGTTGTTTTCTTATGCTTTTCTAAGAAATACACAAGAGGAAAAAGAAAATTGTCTCTTCCTGAGTTACTCCCTATCCCTGCAGACCACAAACCCATTCAAGGACTCTGAGTCACAGCCTGAATGTGCACTTTCTGAGAGCAAAGGCACCCAGAGCAATCCCATTAAAGTGCAGCCAAAAGAGAGAACGAGCTTTTTCACATGCTTCAATGGCTGACAGCACTTGGATTTCCATTTGGCCACCTGGTATTCAGCCCAATTCCTCTTCTGGAAGTGTCTAGAAAAATTAAACTAGAGGAACAGCACACTTTAGCAAGAGAGTGAGGATGAGTGATTGTGGTCTTGTAGACATTCTAGCAAGATCCCTCTGGAATGTGGTTGTGCTACACAAGATGTAGCCATCAAGCAGCACCTGTAGAGCACCTCCTCCAACTCACACCAGCACCAGGGCAGGCAGCAGCTGCCACATCAGCCCTGCTGAAGGTCTCCAATTGTGCAGGCAAACTGAATTTTGCTGCCCATGGATCAAGCCTGGGTTGCTTGTGGGAGACACATGAGAAGTCAGACTTGCTGTTCCCTCTGCTGGGGATGGGATAGCAGAGAGACAGTCAATGACAGCTGTTGCTGGGACCAAGCCATCTCCTGCTCACACCTATGCCTTGTTCTGTCCCACAGAGCCCAGCCTGGCTCTCCAGGGCTCTGGCACTGCTGAGGATGCAGCAGAGCAGCAGCTGCTGGGACTGCCCCTGCCTGAGCACACTTCTGCCTTGCCTAGGGCTGCCTTGCTTTCACACCTCAGGCTGCCAAAACTGCAAAAACCAGCACAACTCAAAGGAGGCACAGGAAACACCTCTCCACAGCAGACCAGAAAACAAGAGGATATCTCTTATAATGTTAAAAATATTCTCAAAGCAGTATTTTAATAGCCTTCCTAAAAACTGAGAAGTAATTGCTCTGAAAATAGTGTGAGCAAAGCAAGCAGAAGCTAGATTTATTACAAGTAGGAACTTAAATATTACAGCCCCTTTAGGTCAAGAAATACAGTTAAATTTGATGAGAAAAATGAAGTATCCAGCTTGGTTTTGGAAAAATCATGTTTCATGAGAAGCATTGCAGTTCACTTGCTTTTAATTTATTCCAATGACTTGAAAACCCATATGTATATTTTAATGATAAAGAAACACAAGATCTTGCCAGTGATGAACAAATGCAAAAGAAAATCTATGAGAGCTAGCAAAAAGAGGAAAATCTAGAAACACTCGTATGAAGAGGCAAGCACAACAGAAGTTAACCTCTGTACAAGCCAACAACCACAGTTTCAGAAAATATGCCCAAAGGAGGAAGGGCAAAGGATGTAAAGTTGCCCTGGCCTGACAGGATATGCACCCCTTGGGTACCAAGCAGGAGGCACTCTGCTCCTGCAGCCAATGACACACACAGGGCCTTGGAGCTGCATCCAGCTCCAGCACAAGTGCCCCCCAGTTCAGGCAAGTTAATAGGTGGGCAGATTTGGTCCTGCTGACATTAATGTTAACGTTTTTCTCAAGCTGAAGTTTGCAGACTCCCACACTGCTCTGCTCACACACCCTCTAATGGATGTGACAGCCCAGCCAAGGTGCCAGCACTGCTACACTTCGTTCACAGGGGCAAGGTCTCAACATGTTCCACCCGCTTACAAAATTCTCCAAAGGCAAAGCTTTTTTTTTTTTAAATCTGTCATCACAGAGGGACACTTGCAGAGCAGATGTGCTTAGAAAGCATCAGCATGCAAAGCAATTTTTCACTACTACTGTGCTGCTTTTGGACAGTGCTGTGAATTCTGTAACTTCCGCATCGAGTTGGGTATTGTTCTTTCAGCAATTTAAGCTACCTGCTCTCTCTCAAGCAACTTAAATTAACTGAGTGACTGAAGTAAAATCGCCTTTTATAGAAACCAACAGACCCAAATATCCCTTATCCTCACCCTTGAATCAGATACAGGACTTAAAAGATTATAATATCTTCAGAACACAAAAACCTGAGAGGCAGCCCACTGCCTGTAGTGAAAAGGCTGATTTCAATGAGTTTCATACCAGATAGTTACTGAAGTCCTGAGCCTACCCCACAAGGAGGTCACCTGACAGAGCAAGTACAGAGCTCACCTAGGCAGGACATACTGGCTCACCTCAGCACAGTTCCCTTGCCAGCACTGAGACCTGGTCTTGACATCTCACCCCTAAGTCACCCACTTCTTGTACAGCCCAGACTTTTTTCTTATGCTTTCCTAGAGGTGAAAAATCAGTTTCTGGCTGGAGACTGTTGTAAAACCTGCAGTACCTGAAGCTCCATTACATTAAACAAAAACATTTGCTATAATACTAGCACAACAAGCACAAGCATAAGCCACATCTTTTTCTGCCAGGATGGATCCCATGTTTTATGATCAGAAATAACACTGCAATAGCTTTATCTCTAATGAGCCCCTTCTGGATTCCTAGCAGTTCTACAAGTACCTGGAACGAGAGTCACCCCAAGCACACATCTGCTGCCCTCAGTTAACTCAGGCACATCCATATGGTGAACACTTTCCAGAATATGTTCTAAGCAACATAAAAACAACAGAATCCTCTCCACTGAGTCCAGCAGGCTCTGACAAAGACCACATTTCCAATGAGGTAGTACTTCTCAGTGCATGAATCTTTGTTTAATTCATAGTACAAGAAGTTTCATCAAAATTAATAGGTTTCTCTTAAGAACTTAGTAAAAAGCAGCCCCACATTAGCGAAAGAGCCCTGGCTAGGACATATGCACAAAGGTTTACACTTTCCTATGTCGCAGCCAGATTTGGGGGATTACCTTTTACCTTGAGGGTCAGTTTTCAAGATAAAGCTGCCTCTTTCATTTTTTTTTATTCACAGAAAAGATGTTAAATTGCCACAGATGGTAATTTGTTTTCATTTTGTGTGTTTTACACAGCAAATTTTATGGATTTTATTAGTTAATTAAATGTAACAAAATTAATTTCAAATTTAAATGTTGAGCCTAATCTTCACAACACACAATTACTGTCAGGGTAGCACCGTTTAATAGGGGGAACAGGGTCCTTTGGCAGTCCCGTCACAGTCCAGCAGCTGATCAAGTCACTTTAAAATTTAAAATTCAGAGGAGCTGACTGCCACTGATGTACAGGGTGCTCAACACCACACAATATCAGGCCCCCAGTTTCTTTACAGTAAGGCCTATTTATTTTACAAGGGCTTTTCCAGAACTGTTCATATTCATATTCTGTTCTCTTCTACCTAAACTTTATTTGCAGATTCTGTTATTCAAATACACTTCCATGACAGTGAAAGATAACAAATAGAGCCAGGCATGTGGTACTTCACAAGACAGAAATACAATTCTCTTCACTGTAAGACGACTGCAATAGCATTTAGAAATGCTATTTAGAAATTCAGATTTGCAGAGCCAGCAAAATTGTAGTTCTACAGAAAACCTCAAAAACAAGTATTTAACCCACTCTCCCCACAAGACTTTTACATGACAGAAATAATGGAAATAAATGAAAAATAAAAATGCTGCCCATAATTTATTGCACTGTGTATTTCAGCTGCTGCTCTCCATATGCACATCTCTGATCTTCATTGAGCTCAGAACTCAGTAACATTGCCAGGTACTATTCCAACAAATAAATTGGGTTTTAGACCTGCCACAATGCTTTTTGTAGAGGCTGTGGTGGCATGGAATAAAGAACATTGCAGTTAGTGAGAAAGAGAAGGAGGAAACACAGCTATGGCACTGTTTGTTCCTGGCCAGATGCACAAGCCCAGGTTGCTTAGGCAATCCTGCAGCATTACCTAAAATTAAGGACTGCAACAGCTCAGAATCCCTTTTCATTTTTTTTCCCAAGTGGGAAAAGATAAACAAACATACAGGGATGTTTTAAAAAACAACAAACCAACCAACCCAACAAACAAAAGGCCAACAACACACAACAGACACTGACACATTTGTCTGTCTCCCACTGTGACGAAATAAATTTCAAGGTGAACATGCATTAAGTAGGAAAGAAATGCCAAAGGTTCCACCCCTCAGTCAACTGGAACTAATCTTGCCTTTTGCATTTTCCTAGAAATTAATGAGGACTGATGGAAGGTGATAAGGTACACCACATCTTCAGTAATGCACAGAGATTTCTCTACCAGGCTAAAATGAAACACTTTAACATCCTAGATTTGACATCCATCTTTGCCCATTTCCTGCTAATGTGCCCTTTTTCTCTTAATACAGTCATTACTGGTGTGACCTTTCAAGATCGCCATACAATCTGTTGTTTAATTTTTCTGAGCACTTCATCTCTTAAAGTACCTGTTTTCACATGTCCTACAGTTAAAACTTTTGGTAAAGAAAAAAAAAAATAGCTACTTTTTCTATACATTAAAATAAAACTCCATACCTTTCATTAGTGTTATTGCTTTTTGGAAGGTTTATAAAAACACAATGGTTCCTTTTGGAGAAGGCTAGAAGAGGGGTTGGATATTGATAGATTGCTGGCATTTGGAAGCTGGTATTGGAAAATATAGTTTGGTTTGTTTGGGAAGGGACAATCTGTGCTTGTTTAGGTTTGTTTGCTCTATAATTTTTCTTTCAAACTAAAAACTCAACAGCCCACAGGTTTTAGGGTACTATTTTGTTTTCAAAAAGGACTAGAGCAAACAATAAGAGAAGAGCTTTATGAAGCCAGACCTACCCGTTCCAATACTTCACTTTAACAGGAGCACCTGAAATAAAAATATCTTGATAGAAATCAACTTTCAGAAAAAAAAATTAAAAAATGAGACCGAGTCCCGTAGCTCCCAACTTCTTTTAAAAAGGTTCAGTAGAGCAGTTTTGCCCTCCCAAAAGACCCACATTCCCACCAGTGAGCAAAGCAGTCCCCAACACCCAGCACTCGAGCAGACAAACACGAAGCCCATGATCAGGTTTGTAGAGAAGAAGGGAGCAACATCAAGACAAGATTCAGCCTGTATCACATTTTAGTTCTGGAGCAAAAAAAGGAATGAGCACTTCAATCACACCACTACAACCTTCTGTGGATGCAGCATGACCATGGCCTTCAATTTTTCTCTTTCTTCACAGAAAGAAGATGCATATTTGCAGAAAAATGCAAAAAAACAGTATTATGAGCAATTAGGTGCATTCATCACACCCCATTCATTCCTGCATTCTTGCCATTCAGCTGGATTTTCCAAATAACCTGTTGTGAATTTGATTTTCTCTGAACAAATACTTACATATTATCTGATAATTATTTTTTCCTTATTCATTAATTGTAATGAACCCATGAAATTCTTTCATATATTCGTTACTCAATGTTATTCAAACATTTTGTTGGCAAATAATCCTTGGTTTATAGGTCATTCGAATTGCAAATTGTAACTATTAGAGTAATTTTTTAACATATGTAATTTATTTAACTTAAGTAATGCATGCAGCCAATTTAATAAATGTGTAGTGAATTTCAATTTGCACATTTGGCTTTAGTAGTTTTAGATACATAAATCATGCATTCAGGAACTGAAGATAATAATACAGAACCTAAATGAATAATTGGAACCACATAAACTAGTTCCACAGAAAACATGAAAATAGACACATATACAAGCAAATCTAAATTCACTGTCCAAATCTTATGAACATTTGCAACCCTTTTTCTCTTTCTAATTCACTCTGATACAGTTAATTTGTAACAAAACCATGCCAGCAGCTACAGCAGACACTGCCAGATTGCTTTCCACTTCCTCCTCTGTATCCTTATTTAGGATATTAAATAACTCTGGTCACTATTAAATTTGCTGCAATGCATGGTCTCAAGAAGATATCTGACCACCACATGTAGCAAAAGACCTTCAACTTCAACAGCATTTAGGAGGCAAACTGCAATTAGTGGTTACCTGAATCGATCTCAAATAGCCGAGGACAGCTCCAGTTGCTTAATGCTTTTGATTTTATTATAAGACCAGAGATAAAACTATAATGAGGTTCAGTGATAGTAGGAAGTTGGTCCTCTGGGACTTAAAATTGAAGCAGGCAGGAAAAAATTAAATGTTTATCTAGCAGATTCCTGTTAGTTCATGCTTTAATGTATTCTCCACACAGGCTTCTTTTCCAACTAGGGAACAATTCTATGTCATCATACTCCTTCAAGGAGGAGAGAATAAAAAATAAGGAAAGCAGAACTAAAGAAAGGAAAAGATGAAGCTGACAGCTGATATCTATTTACCAGCATGACTTTTCCTAGTGAAAAGACCTTACTTGGAATGGGAAACAGACCAAAAACTGCACAACCTCCACAGCCCTGAGACTTCCTCCTTTAACTGGATCCAAGGCAAAAAAACACAGCACAACAATGCACAAGCAACCTGGAGTAAGCTCATATGTGTTCACCTCTATCAATACATTGCATAGTTCAGAAATGAGCAGGTGATCTGGAAGCAAGAGCAAAGATAAACTGTGCTACATCACTGAAGTCAGGTTCTAACAAAAAATGCAGCCCTTGCCCTCTATAGACAAGCCTAGAAAAGGGTTTCTGACACATACAAAATTACTGTGAGATTCCAAGAGCTGGGTTAATCAGGAGAAAAGAATCAGTCACAGAAAGTCTAGACCAAAAAACTTTGATTCCCTCTCCTCTTCTTCAGCTGTGGAGCTGTTCAGACATGCAAGGTTTTGCTCCAGGCTGCTCTCCAGTTATTAGAGGGTTCATGTTTCACAGATGCTGCATCACGTCCCAGACAAACCAACAAGTAAAAAAACTGTCACCACCACTGAAGTGTTGAACCAGCATTGGAATGGACAGAACTGTGGTTATACATATGATTCAAAACTCGAGTGAAGAGGTGAAACAAAAGCACCTTCCTGCAGACAGGTTTTGTTTGTGCAGATTCATACAGATGCTATTGCATCCCATGACAATGCCAAATAGTAAAAATGTACGACTTCCCCACTGGTGTAGGATATATAAATACTCAGTTCCAGATGCAACATCCATTAGAAAGACTTATCTGCATGGACAAGTTCTTCTGATGGCCAGAAGAGAAAACTGACTTCAGGAATCGCCCTGACATTGGGATTTTGGGTCTGAGCAGAAAGGCAGAGGTGAATGGCCCTTCCAAGAACTTACAGGGGCCAGCCTGAAGAGGATTAGATGGGAAATGGAATGATGTAAGCACTCTGCTCATTTGGGTGATGAACTAGAGTTCTTCAAAGGGTTCATGGCTACTAATCAGGGTAGATTCACCCAAACAGCAACTCAGGCATTTCTACTAGGTGAATGAGTTAGGTACACCACAGCATAGCATGAACTCCACTGCAGGGGAAACAGAATTCTCTAAACACATTCCTAGATTTCAACACCCCGAATTTCTGCCCCTTTCCCAGTTGGTAGCATCAATCTGCAGGTGGGTGAATGCCAAGGAGAGAAACACAGCACCCATCAAATCCCACCTTACAGCACCGTGTTTACAAACTGAGGGAGAAAGTACACAAGTTTTTGAGTTGTTTGCTCAAGGGATTTCCTATGAGAGTTCAGAAAAGCTTCAGCACGTGCCATTTCATGCAGCAGTGGCTTGTCACACTGACAAAAAGGAAGCTGGCCCTGCCTAATTCCCACCACCAAATTCTCTACCAATGTAGGTGCATTTTCAAGGCAGGCAGGTGGCTCAGAGAAAACACAAATGGAACCACCCTGTCTTCACACTGTGCAACTGGACTTCAAATTGCAGTCCATGAAAACCTCTTAAAGGGTACTGCTAAGATATACTGCTGCACAAAAGATGTTCACTGCAACATCTTTCTTCCTTTTCCACTTGAATCTTTCACCTCATTCTATATTACAAAATCTGAAATCCTAAGTGCCATGACACACTGAATTGTCACCAGCAGGCTTTTTAGAGCTGTGAAACAGGACTTCCATTACATAAATCTCTCACTTTCCCTATAGTACAACAGGATACCCTCCTAAGTCTAATGCCCAGTGACCTACCTATTGCCTTGTAACAGAAGCAATCATCTCTGATTTGGCCTTTATGAATTCTCCAGCTGTCATGATTCATTAACATACTGTAAAGTGTTCCTTGTCTAGCAGTGAAAATGTCTTGCTCTTCCATCTCATAAGTAGCCTCTCTCCATTCAGCTCCTTGTTTAATCAATGCTAATTACATAGCCCTGTGATCATCTCCTGAAAGTAGCACAAATGGTAACATGTTCTTTGATTGCCAATGTTTTCATAAATGTTATATTAAAAAATAGCACTAAAATAACAGCATAGACAAAATTTGTATTAGAACCATGCATGCCATTTCAAAATTCACAGCAAGGATGACATGCAGAGTGGGAGTCCACTGCCATTCATTGGAACTGATTTGATTTATCAAGGCACAAAGAAACCCACCCACTTCCAGTTTCGACAAGTACTGGTGAAGAAAAATACAATTTACAGGGAGTATTAGCAATAAGAGAACATGACATTACAGCTGCAAATTCTCAATGAGTCATATTTTAAGATTAAAAAAACCAAGATTTAGTTATAACCAAGATAATTTAGCAATATTTGAGAATGGGGAAGAGGGAAAAAAAAACAGTGCAAGCAAATTTCAGAAGGCTGTTCAGTCATTGCTTAAAACCAAGGCATCTGATGAAGATTCCTAGCTGTTCAGCATCATGTAGCATCAGTCCAGCACAAGACAAAAGCCATTACCAAAGAGCTCCTGTGAGAACTTACAAAATACATTGGAACATGGCTGTTTAGTACTGAAAGCCAAACCTGTACAAAAACCCATTACCCAACAGGAGCTAAAGAACTAGAAGAATATAGGACAAGTCATTTTGATATACAGTGAGAGGGGAAATAAATGACTATCCAAGAAACTCAGAAAAATGATGAGGAATGAATTGTGTAACTGGGTCAAGCCATTACTTCTGAAAAGAACTGTAGGAGGCTGGTGGATAATTTAGTGTAACTGTCCAAGACAAGAAGTAGCTTTTTGGAGAAAGTTTTTAAGAACATGGAATCTTAAATATTTCATTGTGAAATAATAAAAGAAATTACTGGAAGATGACCAGCTCTGTCAAAGATAGGGCCACTGACTTGAGTAATTAATGCACCTCAAACAAAGGCCCTACAGGACCCTACAGTGATCAGTTTAAAAAACCAAAACAAATGCAACACAGGATGAAATTCCAAGTCAGACACAAAATCTCAATGGGCTTCTCCCTGGCCCAGTTCTCACCAACTGTTCTGTGCATGTTTCCAGTTGCCTCACCAACTTCTTGCTGCAGCAAAGAACTTCTGTAAGCTTTGAGCTCCTCATCTGTGCTCCAAGAACGTCCCAGAGCTTCCTGGTGAGACAACCCTACAGAGCAGTGCCAACAGCACTCACAAAGCAATTGTCAAGCAAAAATGACATCCAAGGGTTCTTTGAGTTCTCTACTCTACCAAAACAAGATAAAGATAGACAAAGTATCATTTAACTACAGAAACTGCCAGTGAGCAAGAGGTTATTTGTTGTGGAAGAAGAACTGGCATGGGAATTTAAAACAGTTATAATGGTTAATTACTGCTTAATATTCCCTTACAGCATTGGACATGTGAACTAATAACAATTCTGACCTCTTGTAAAGGACAATTAATTACATTTTGCAAGGAACTCAAATAAAACCCACTTAGAAGCTTTTGCCAAAAACGAAGGTACCCTTGGCACCTGGACATGTTTACTGCCAGACTTCAGCATCCACGGGACATGACAAGTTGGTGGGGAAAACTGCACAGTTCCAGTCACTCTTCACTGAGAAATTCACACTGAAAGAAGTGCTAAGAAGAATAATCTAGAAGACCAGGCAAACTGAGATTCGATTTTACAAGAGGAAGGTAGCAAAACAATGGACTCATAAGTACAACAGGGGAAAGAACCAAGGAGGCAGAAAAGCTATTTACACTGATCCAAGTAACCATGGAAACCTTTGGGGTATGAGAAGGTGTCCAGTCAGCGGAGCTCAGTGGTTCTGAGGGAGCAGCAGTACTGGGAGCCTGGATCCAAGTGCTTATGAACAGGATATCTTGATAAATTGATGGGAGTGTGCGACATATTTGCCCACTACCAAAAGAAGACTTGATCCAAAAGCGTGTCTCTTCCTTTCACACACCCACACAAATCTAATATTCTGAAACTTCCAATTTCAATTAATTGGATGCACTCCATTTCTGAACAGTATCAGCCTTTAAAACCTCAGGAAGTATCTACAGAAACAATTTTGTCATACTCTCCACACATTAATGTTTCTATGGTGACTTTCTAGCACTTCATTGGATTTCCTTTTGTAAATGCTCAGGGTACTCCCACACCATTCTGCAAACCCAAACCCTAGGTAAACCAAAATGGAAAACTCAGTTTTTCTCTACCCAAATGTAAAGTCAAGCTCTAAATATGCATTCACTGTTATTCCCACACATTACACCTCCATGGCCTGAACATGTTCTAGAGCACTGCCGGATGATGACACGTCACCCAAGCAGTGCCAGTGACACAGTCAAAGCTGTATCTTGTTATATTTACACCATGATCTCACTTGAGCCAGGAATATCAGAGTATTTTGTCTTGAAACACAACCTTTTCCTGGAGCATTTATACTCACAGACTGTTTGCAGATACTAGAGCACAGAGTCCACCTAAATACAGAATAACTACAGAAACGATGAGCCTTCCTCGCTGCCTTCTCACTTCCTTTTTTCTTCAGTATATTTTCTCCCCCTTTTCCATTAAGAAACTCCTCCATTCTCCTCAAGGGCTCATTAACCTCTCTAAAATACCATTCTGACACTAGCAAATGCCTTCTGAAAGGGCCAGTGCTGTCAGAGGAACCTGAGACCCAATGAATACTCTCTGAACACTGACCTCTGGGAGCCTGTTCACCTACAACACTCAGTCATTTGTTGATAAGCAATTATCTGACCTTCCAGTGGAACAACTTTTTCTTGTCTTTAGTTCACTATTGACTCTGAAATCTTGCAGATGGTAGTGCAGAATAAATCCCTTTCCCATCCACCTGATCAAACACCTGATAACCAAGACGTGGCAGGGCTTTGGTAAGGCCAGCACTGTGCTTGGTAGTGGATAAATGGATTAGGTGGCTCCCTCACTGCGTGTATTTTCTTGAAGGCCTAGAACATAAAGATATTTCTTGGAAACTAAGTACAGCCCCACGACTCACAGGTGTTTGCAAGCATTGCCAGCTCATGCCATTCTTTCTTCCTACAGCTCCTCTTTTTGTATGTTAAAGATTAACAATTTATTTGGTACAGAACTCTACTATTCTGGCTCACTCCACTCTGGCACCAGTGCAGCTTCCTGCTGAGATGAACACACCACTTCAGATACTCCTTTTTCTGTTTTGAATATTTTCTGGCAAAGGTAACATTAACAAAATGAAGGTTCTTGCAAGCAGCAGCTGTTGTGGGTAGCATATATCCTGGGTAACTGCTTAAAGGAAGTAATAGAGGCTGTTTCCTTTGGGAAATATGTATAAATGGAAAGGTCTTGGATGAATAACTTCAAGAGAAATCTGAACCTACAGCTCCCCATATAGTCATTTGGGGATATTCTTATTAAACAAGGGTAGATTTGCATAGCAAGGCTCCAGTCACAAAGCCTCTCTCATCACACACAGCTTTCAACAAGCACAGCAGTCATTCCAGCCAATAACCTGAGCCACTCTCCCACACAGTGCTCCACTGGGAATCTTCTGTTTAAGACACCTTTTCAAGGCCTTGTTCATTTGTATACAAAACCACTCCTCTGTATAAAACAACACCAGGGTCACGGGCCAGCCTCATAGTGTCACAGCCATTCAGAGGAAATCCTGACACTCCAAAACTAACCCAGGCCATGGTGCTGTTTGCTCCTATATCCACTAATGCACAGGACAGAGTTTCAACTTAAATTTGAAACTCTGTGATGCTGTCACTTTGTGTCACAGTGTTAAGTGGTTTTGATTATTTGATGTCAGCTCAGTTTACTTAAAGCATTCCCACTACTTACATTTGCTCTCCATCAAAATGTGTCAGAAATCTTTTAGCAAGAGCCATTCTTAACCCAAAGGGCTCAGCAGGGCTCAGCTGCAACTGCTGGTGTTCATAACTTGCAGTGTTTACCTGGTAGCCATTCTCTGAGAATGGCTCTTGTCATCACAGCATCTATCTCACTGAAATGAGCCTGGTCCCCAAGAAACACACTCGGGAAAGCTTTTGCATGGAAGTGTTTGGAATGACCAGGGTGCCCACTGTGCACAGGCCATGCTCCTGGCTGCCCAGGCCTCCTCAGCCAGGCCAAGGGTTACTTTGCCAGCACTGTACACTGTACATGCTTCAGAGAGTGACAAAACCTGGCTCAAGCAATGCCAGCTTTTCAGTGCAGGAATGGTACCAGCCCAAATACTTTCCATTCACTCATTACAGAAATTACATGGGTTCTGCTTTTGAAGATGGGTACTACCAGTGCTGCAGTCTGCCCTCGGCTATGTGACCTAAGAATGAGAAGCCAGAAGTGATAACTGACTTTCAGCTTTTCTTCTCATAACTCATTCACTTCTACAACCTGAATTCACTCTTCTCTGCTTAGCCATGGAACATTAACGGCCTTCTTAGAGCATCCTGGAAGAAAGAAACATCAGCTAAAATGCACTTCCATTGTCATCCAACATCCCTGGACCATGGAGACCTTCACAGGCAAGGGATATACTCTAATACTGTATTGGAACACAAGCTGCAGTGTTAGGTGAATGAATCACTGAAGAACACCGAAATTAGTATGAAAATGAGTAATAACATATTCTTTAAAGCTCTCCTGACTTTAAGTCCTGACCTCCCAATACCCTGTTAGCACTGATAATGTTTCTTTTATATCAAGGAAACGACGACCATTGTCAACTGATTCACACACGATCAGAATCAATCATCTGTGTTTTCAGGGTGATCCTGGGCATGAACTGAATGCCATTAGAACACGAAAGCTAAAGGAAGCAAACGGTGAAAAGTGTGCAGAAAACAAGATTGTATTTTTTTAATAAAGTCAATGTTAATTAAAGAATAAGTGTTCTTAAATTACTGAAAGATTTTATTTTACTCCGGAAACACCTGAATCATCATTAACACTATAAGGATCTCTTTGCATTAATTCATACCCAAATTCAAGACTGTACATTTTGTTAGGTTTCTCTCTTCCTGTTCATATTTGTACCCAATTAAACTTCAGTACAGGTGCATACGGGTTGGTAATCACATTTTATCTTTTGCATGCAGATTAGTCCTATTTGAATCTGCATAAATTTGGTATGCATCACTGCAAAAGTGAATGCTCAAGCAACTTTTATTTTTATCTAATCAAATCACTCCCTAATGAAAAATGAGCAACTGTGCACAAAGGTGCACTCGGGCAGACTCACGGTTCCCTGGGAACAGGAACCACTCAGGCAGGCTCCCAGGTGCGAGTCTCTCCCTCCTCATGGTCAAAATCTGACCAGCCACACCCAAATGCCACTGCTACCTTCTGCAAAAAGAATAAATCAAGCTTCCATCACAGGACACACCCAGAGGGGACTTCTACATAACTCTTTCCTAAACCTTAGCAGAGTCAATTGTGACGTAGTAGACTGTGATCAAAATTCCTCCTCAAAATGGAAATGGTCAAGTCTCTTTGCTTCCCTGTGCCTGAATTTCCCGGCTGTGCAGTGAGCACCACATAGAATCGTAGAGGCACAGAACAGTTTGGATTGAAATCAGCCTTAGAAACCATCTATTTCTAAACCCCCTGCCATGGGGGGACACCTTCTACTAGACCAGGTTGCCCAAAATGGACAGTTCCAGAGATGGTGCATACACAGCTTCTCTGGGAAACTTGTTCCAGTGGCTTACAACCCTCCTAGTAAAGAATTTCTTACTAATATCTAGCTTAAACCTACTGTCTTTCAATTTGATGTCATGGCCCCTTGTCTTGTCACTCCACACCCTTGCAAAAAATTCCTCTCCAGCTCTCTTGTAGGTCTGTGTCCTAAGGTGATTAGCTAAAACAAGAGGAACTGGATCTCAGGCAGAAAAGCAGTTCCTTTAACTAAACTGCCAGCAGTCATATCACACAGTGGTAGGTAATACTAAACAGTTTACTCTGGAAGTAGTATGACAAAGAACACACTTTCCACTCTTGAAATTGTATTAAACCATTTTAAAAGACTTGGTGCTGAAATAATTCTGCACAAACTGGCATGACTTCGTAGTACAAATGGGTGGGTCTAGTCCAGAAACACACTGGCAAGTGGAAACAAAGAGGACTGTTTAAAGCAAAATGTAAAAGACACAATCACTTGAAAGTGTCATCCTGAAATAGGCAACAGTTTTGCATTATGGGTTGTAGTGAGAACATCATAATGGAGACAAGCAGTTAAAAATTTACACTAAGTAATTTCAGACTTAAATTTGAACAGAAAGCTTGATCAACTCTGAAGCTCACCCCTCTACACAGGAAAGGCCAAAGGTTGAGGAAGGAAACAGATGCAGAGCTCTCGAGGGGCTCTTGGAGGGAACAAGGCACTCCATTCACCCATCCCACTCCCAGATATCACACTGTATTCAGCCACCTCACAGCTTTAGGCAAATTCTTCTTTTCTTATCCCAGGAGTTAAAGGAACACCGGTACTGAGATCTGCAAAATCTGTGTCATTTACCATGGGGCTGGAATACAGGAATTTTAGAGCATTCACCTGAACAGCTGCAGCAGTAGCAACAAAGGCTTGAACAGACAAGGCTACTGAATCACATGCAGATCATTTGAACATCTGCATCACTATGGAAGAGAACATCATGCTCCGACCTCATCTTCACACTCACAAACATTTTTAGGAGCATGCTGCCATCTTGGAAACACGCTCGGCTCTTCTCCCGTTACGCAGCACAAAGACAGTGGTTGCACCTATTTCAAGTCCAAATCAACACGAGAGAACCGTCAGTAAAACAACTGGAGCAAAATTAACATGCAGCTCCCTCTTTCCATTCAGCTCCACTACTGGGGAAGGGATGGGAAGGGATGGGAAGGGCCAGTCTCCCACAGAAGCAGCAGCACTGGGTCCACAGGGCCAAAGGGGCAAAGCCCCGTGGACATCCCTGCTCACAGGGCTCCCTTCCTTACAGGCCTCCCCACAGGCAAGCACCCAGCTGTGTAACACCTCAGCTGCCATTTCCCCTTGATTCACATGGATTTGTTTAAGAGATTTGTGAAAAGAGGCATTTGAAAGGAAATAAATTAAAGTTTAAGAACAAGAAGCAATTGACAATAAACAAGTTCGCTAAAGTGTGAGAGGCTTTGTCCTGGGCACTCCCAGCACATTTCAAGGTCAATTAGGCTCCCTAAAGAGCCCTTAGAGCCTCAGCCGGGCTGCGGGAGCTGCAAGGGCTGGAGAGGAGCACAGAGAGCTCGCACCCGCCCTTCTGCCAGCCAGAACCCATAACTCCTTCCTGTCCGGCAAGGAGGGCTCTGCACCTGTGACAGAAGCTACAACACTGCACCTCACCCTTGTCTGAGAGCACAGCCATCCCAATTCAGCCAACAGATCCCTCAGAAACCCTTTTATCCTTCCTTTTTTTTTATTTTTAAACTACATTTCTATTTGCATTTCCTTTAAAAAGCATATCCTAACCTTCTCCTGACTTTCCCATCTGCCACCCCCCTCCTACCCACATCCTCTCAAAAAACACAAACATCACCAAGTTTCCTAAAAAATCCATACACTGAGGTAATCAGAAACCAAAGAGCTCACATTAAAGTATTTATGAAACTTGGTCAAGTACAAAAAATGAAAAAAAAAAAAGCATTCCTGATAATTTTCTTCCCTGATCTCTTTTCAGAGAATGCACACACATTTTCAACCGTTTTTTCAGTCCCTGTAGACTTGAACAGACACATTGGTGACCTGAATTGGTCATTTGTTCAACTTCCTACAGTGACTTTCTTACCTACTACTTGCATATAGAAATTAGTCTACTTCAGAAATCAAGTCCATGTGACTGATTGTTTAAGAAAAATAAAGTAATTAGGGGAAAAAATGCTCTCCATTACCACCACCAAATAACACAAATGTATTTCTTTTTCTGTGGGTCTGACACTACATCCTGCCCATGTGGGACAGGGACAGACTGGGGAAACACAACCCTTAAGCAGCTGTACCTGCCAGCCCAGGGTTTCTCCCCCCAAGCCCTTACCACCTCACCAAGATTTATTTTATGCTTATGGGCCAGTAAAAACAGAGGGTTTTTATCAGAAATCCCAGCATTTAACTGCCATATTTAATCCACTAAACTAATGTATTTTAGAACAGTTTTCTTGCTGTGTCATTTAAAAGGACTAATGTGTGCAAGAATCAGTTTTAGACCAAGATATTACCTGAATCATTTACCAACATTTTTACTATTCAACAGCAAAATTATTGGATGTGCTTAAAGGCATTCTGCTTTAGGGAAAACAGACCAGTATTAACACAAATGCATTAAGCCTAACTGTCATTATTATGGCTGAATACAATTCCAAAAATGTATATAAAATATTTAACACCTCTAGTAAGCACTATTTGCCTTTCAAAAAAAAAAATCATTAAAAGCACATTAACTACAAAATGAAATTAGCTTTTCCTTTTCCTTTTTTTTTTTTTTAATAAACATATGAGTTCAAATTAATGGTTTGTCTTCATCTGCAATTTACACAGCACCCAGATGAAGAGAGTTAAGCCTCAGAACACTGGAAACATTAGATATTTAAATTTTGTGACTAGCCGAGTTGTTTTCAGCTCCTCCAAGATAGTAGATCACTAGGAGGCACCTTCTCCTCCTCATTGACAAACATTTGCATACAATATTTCTATAGGAAAGAGCAAAATTAAACCAAAACACCCCAAAACCTGCCATGCTGTGAGGTAGCCAGCACTGGTGAAGTGGCAGGTAAGTGAACTCCAGCACTCCCATCCTGCTTTACTGAACCCAGCAAGAGTCTGCCTGCTGACTTAATCCAGGACAGGATTTCAACCTACAGCACTTTCTTCTGTAATTTGAGGGATGCTCTGATTAACTACAAATAATTAGCTCATTTTAAAATGGCATAATCTTCTTTATGCACGCAGCACATTCTAAAAAGGGATTAGCATGGGGTCTAATGCTGGCGTGTCTCTGGCATTAGAGGATTACAGGACATCAATCTGAACCCATGGCTAATTGGGGTGGCTGTGTCCCCTCAGCCAAACCCACTTGTTCTGCCTCTGTGTGCAGCAAGACCTGCAGGGGGGCCTGGGGGGCACGGGCCTTCCCACCACAGCTGCAAATTGAAGGGCTTTTGTTGCAGCTAAGGCTTTCTGCAGTGCTGATTTTTGGAAAGCCAGGCACAAGGGCATTTGACTGGGCGTCGCTATTTAATAACCCCGGAGTCACAACTGCAGATGTCTACATTAACACGAGGTCAGAGAGGGGAGCAGATGGTTAGGAAGCTCTTACTGTGAAGGCCCTGATGATTTCCAAAGGTAAAACAGCAAGTAGCTTTTATGTATAAATGATGCTTGCCATATGGCAAGTATGAGTGAAATTTTAAACAAAAAAAAATTAAATTATTACAGTTAGACTGAACAGAACCAAAAGCAATTAAAAGTGAAGTTGAGTTTTACATTAAAGATCAGAAGCAGTTTCATATCAACAACATCAGTGATCCCAAAAATGGGAGCAGGGTACACTGAAGAGTGGTGTTTCTAAGTGCTAGGCATAAATTTCATTAAAACTCAGCTTTCTCCTTTGAACAGAAACCCAACGACAAGGCTGGCACTTCCAGGCACCAAAGTCAATAAACATACAATCAATAGAAAAATCATATTTCACTGACATTAATTTATTAATTAATCTATTAATTTATTGATTGTGATTACAGGCCATGATTAAAGCCTGATTACAGGCTGTGAATAGGTACTTTTTTAAATACATAAGCATTCTACAAATATAAATAACCAATGACGTGCATTTCTCCAGTTGATCAGAGCACCTATACATGCATAAAAAGGCACAAAATTACCAGGTGTTCCTAAAAGTAAAAAAATAATATTTGCTGGTTTTCAGTACATTTACCTCAGCACATCATCACCAGCATTTTTGCTAAAACTGAGAGCTCCTCATCACAGAAATGAAGATCCCTGGAAGCCTGAGGCTGGCTCATTCTGGCAGGCACCTGTAGCACCCTGCCAGCACCCCTCTGTACCACTTCAGCACGGGGAAAAACACTGCTCAGTGTGGTGCAATGAAGCACATATTTAACTTCACGCAGTAAAATCAAAATAGCCACCTGTGGATCATTAGATTATCTGCTGCCTCTTAACATAATAAGCAGTTAGATTACATGGCATCCCTCAGTTCATTAAATTAAGCTCACTCAGCAGTGTGCAGTCTGTCTCTCAGAAATCTGGTGGTTTACTGAATCCAGTCAGCCATTCTTCACTTTGTCACAGGCCTGTGATGAAAAATACCACCTCAAATCCTGATTTAACAAGGTCAATCTCAAATTTGCATAGACTTTTAGGTGGTTGGATATTACACGAGACAGTCGCAGCAAAAACCAAGAGCTAAACACAATCGAGCAGAGAATTGTCAATGAATCATCTTATTCAGCAGGTCCAGGCTGAATTAACTTTGTGCTTGTGGTACAGAGCTTTTTTAGAAAAAATTCTGCTTTGAGCTTTCAGATCCTATAGAAAGTGAAATGAACCTCAACAGGTGCATATTAAATCCATGGGAAAGGATGGTTGCATGCAGGCACACACAGCACCCAGCCTTGCTTCTCTTCCTTGTTTCATCCCTATGCCAACTTCCCAAAAACCAAAGCCTGGCCCATGTGGATACACCACCCTATGATAATACAGGATTTAGAGGAAAACTCTACAAGGCTACATTGGGCTGTTCATTATACTGTGAGAGGTGGTCCCACTCCATGAAACACGAGCCCAGAGAGGTGCTTTGCTATGGTTCCAGGCCCCTTCCCAGAATGTAATTCCAGTAATCCCATAATCTGGAATGGGGTCTCCAGGCAGGCAACCCAGTACTGATGGGCAATGTGCATTTTCTCTCCCTGTACCAGAGCAAATCACCCACTCACTACCCCCATTCTACACTGCCAGGGAGGCAGGCAGGACCTCTCTGTCCAGGTGAGATCGATGCCACAAGTATTTAGGGAGGCTCCAGTACCTGTGTTTGATTCTGGCAGCAGGGAAGCTTCACGTGCCTCCAAAATATCTCCTCCCTCAGATCTGCAGGGCACAGGAACTGAATTTGTTGTCTTGCTATGTGGAGTGGGAATGGAGGAGCCAAAATATGTTTTATTAATTCTTTCATTTTTTGAATCTAAGTGGATAAGTGGTTTCAGCCTCCAGACATTTCCTAAACACCGTTGACCTTTACATACTCTTTCAGGGATCATAAAGTTAATTGTTTCCTTCTTTCCCCATGATGCAGAGGGATAATGAGAGACCAGGAGCACTCAGAGGGCAAGCATCTAGCAACAAACCACAGTCAGGCCCAGGGATGCTTGAAGGAAATTTTGTTGCTTTCATTTTAGTCCATGCTCCATTCATAGGAGAGCCTATTCCCACAAAAATACAGGTAACTGGGATAAACATTTGCAGCAGCTTAGGGCTGAAGCAGAACATTAGGAAGACAAGTGTGTACATCTCTGGGATGTGACAGATGGGCACACTCAGTGTTGCTAAATCCCATTCCTCTCCTTTCTAACAACCTGCAGTGAGTCAAGGTTGCACCATTGCCTTCCTATCAGTGTTAAAAACTCCCTGTAGTAACACTGGCTGTGAGTCACACATCCTTCTCTCCATGGAAGCACTGCATGGCAGGACTATGCAAACAAACTAAACCCACTTTCCTCCCTGGTAGAAACCATTGTCCCTTGCTGCAAAGCCACTGTGGTAACCCAGAACGACACCTAAAGTGCTTTGTTCTGATGGGAACATGCCTTGGACAAATCACCACCACTCAAGCTGCTGACAATACTCCTGAAGAAAATTTATATTCTCTCTCCAAAGTTATCTCATTTAAAAGACTTGATATATTCATTACAGGCTTCCCCATCAGCCCAGTAAGAAAGCCCCCCAGCCATTTGATGGTTCCCAAATTGTTAATTACTAGTCCACACTTTTGTGAAGACCATGGGTTCCCCCACCAGCAGGTAGACATATTATGGTGAAAAGCATGGGATGCTCCCTAGAACAGGCTCAACTCTCTGCATGGGATTGACCAGACCTGTGCCACTACACCTGCTAATTTACTGCTCCCCCACCACTAATGGAAGACACTCACACCAGAGCCCAGCTCCAAGGTACTGCTGTTCTTATCCCTGCATACTGATTTACAAACAGCAGAGATGAGCTCCAAAGAAAACATGTCATGAGGATCTCACACTTTTAATTATTTTATCACAGCCTTCACTTACCCTTGTTTTGGATATTATTACCCTGGAGAGTGTGCTAACAACCTTAAGTTGCTGACTAATTAAGTTTTGGTATACTCCAAAGCTGGTTTTTGCACACTAATTAAATTTACAGGCAGTTAGACTTGCCCGTACTATGGTATCTGCCAATGTGCCTTTGTAATCAGTTAAATTATTAATTCTGAGGCAGCAGCCCATTCCCAGGCATGCAGGGAAGCACTGTGGCAGTGGAGCTGCCCCAGCAGAGCAGCAGTCAGTGACCCTGTGCTGCAGGAGTGAGGGATGCATGGGTGCTCTCTCCCTCGGAGAAGGCAGAGCTGCATCAGAGGCACCTCCTGCCGAGACACTGGAATTCCCACCCAGATTTAGCCCTTGAGAGGCAGCAGAGGGGCAGCTGAACAGCCATGGGTGCCCTGCTTACCCCTCCTGCTGTCCCAATGACGGCAGCAAAAACCCCCAGAGGCACAACTGCCTCGGGTTGCAGACAGCATCCCTCACTTAGCTCTGCAGACCTGTACCTCAGCATCGTTTCAAAAGGCCGGGGCTCCATCAGATTCCTGTCCCCAAATCCCCCTCCAGAGCACTGGGCAGGAGGCAAAGCCCACGCTGTCAGAGCCTCCACTGCCATCCTGCTCTTTGCAATCCCAACAGTCAGAAAAATGCCCCAAACCCACTGGTGCTATCACACCTCGGGCCTTCTGCAGACAAAACACTCATTTAGCAATCTATATGATCCGTGATGTCAAATGCTTTTCTGATAATTCCCTTGGGACAGCTGCTCTTGCTATTTCATCTGTTAAATATTTCCAGAACCCAAAAGTCCTCAGGGAGAAAAGCAGTTATTTTGACTAACTGCTCCTCCTCCTCAACCAGTTACTGTGTGAGCTTCCTCCCACTCAAACACCAGGAGCTGATTAAGACATATGGATTACCTCAACACTACCAAAAATTTCAGTTTAGAAAGTGAAATATTGACATTCTTAATATCACATTTCACTTTCTCTTGGGAGCCCTTCCTCACATTGACACTGATCCCCACTGAAACACAGCATGATCACACAGACTGCAATTCAAGAGCTGTAGCATTCAAGCAGATGGCTTTTTCTCATGGATTTTGGTTGAAGTTGCTGATGGAGTCAACCCATCACAGTTTCTTAATTCTACTTAGAAAACTACTTGCAAGCAACTCCTACTTATGGAAATCTTTGGGTCCTAAAACCAATTATTCAGTTCCAAATTAAATTTAGAATTTTGCCTTTTGGTCTTCCTCCTTGTTTAAAAAAACGTTTCGTAGTGCATTGGGCCTCTTTTCAAAATAACATAAAAACAACACACAAAAAGGAAAGTCATAAAGGAAAATTCTGCACTTGTAAATCCACATTTGGAAATCCTCTAGGAATATGAGTCTTTAAAGTAAAACAGTATTTCCCATTTGTGAAACCTTTGAAAGATTTACATTGTTCTAACTAGAGGAAAAGTGAGGTTTTGTTTTGAACTGGAAATGCAACTAAATATAAAGTGTGCAAAGCTTCCTATTAAACAAAAGTCTTGAGTTTGGACTGGCCCAGCTGGGATCCCACAAACTCCCATAAAGCAGAACCAAAAGCATTCCCCCATTCACTCTTGTTGGCATCTTATTTCACCGAGTTTCTGTTTAAGATTGATGGCCTTAAGCTGCAGTTATATATTTAACCAAGTCAAGAAGAAAATCAGAGTGAACCTCATTGACCTTTATATCTAAAGTACTGGACAGATGTATTTAAGTTAACCAAGTGTGAACTCATGTGAAGTATCTCAAAATAAAACCATGAACTCTCTGACTTATATGTTACCCCACATTTAGATAAGTGTTCCATGACAAAGAAGCACTTTAAGGATAAATGTGGGAACTGCAATTGTGCCATTGTGCACTTCACACACACACAAGGTGCTTTCACCAATCTCTGCAAAACTCTGAATTTCCAGACTTTAAGGAGATGTAGGACAGGGTTGCTTGGGTAACCTGGTAAGAGGGCTCACATAAAGCACAGGTGGAAGGAAATGGAGTATCATCTTCTGCTCTTAGAAAATCATATCTAAGTAACCACAAGGCAAAGGTATTATTTCAGACAAGAGGTAGCAGGGTTTTGCAGACCTCTAAAAACACTTGGTCTCAACCAGGATCTTAACAGGCCAGGAAAGGTTGCTCTCCTTACTGGTAAACCTCAGTATTCAATGTTTATGGTCTTCAGAGAATGAAAAGAAAATATACTTCACGACAACTACAGAATTTTGGAAAAGACTAAGCAGTAATTTAAATACACTAGCATAAAAAAAAAAATCAAGTTATGGTCCAAAATGGGCTGTGGGCAGTTGCCACTCCTAAATATTCCACTTCAATCAAGAGGATTATTAATGGGATTGCCTTGCAGGGGGGAGGCAATCCCAGAGACCCTCCCTTCATCAGCAATCCCCCTCACTCCTCAACATTCTGAGACCTCCCTAAGTTTAAGCAGTTTTAATTAAGCCATTGCTTTAGCAGTTCTCCAAGCAAGGCCAATCTCATCTTTCTTTTTAATCAAACCTGTGTGAAGAAAATTCTCTTTTTATATACAAACAGACAAAACCCCCAAGGAATAAACACCTGCTTTTAATAAACTAGAGCGACATACAGCAAAAGGATCAGGTCCAGGAGATAACCTTATCTCAATATAGTAGCAGTCACTGCTACAGTCCCCTGCACCCAGGAGAACAAACTCATCCCACTGCCAAAGCTTTTTTACAGTTCTACCCCAACAAGGAGAGCTGTAGCCCCCAGAACTGCTTGTAGCTGACATTTCTGGTGCTCTGAGCCACCATTTCTGAGGCAGTCACACATGAAAGAGGCAAAAGTGATTGCGAGGCTTTATCTTTTGATGCCAGCCTTTGGTTTGGAGTCAGTGAACCAAGGGAAATTCACATTGAAATGTACTGAAACAAACAAACTAGAAACAAGCCTGAGGCAAAGAAAAGAGGCTTTTATATATTAATTATACTTTGGTTTTTGTTTCTGCCTCGAATAGCAGCTATACAGTGAAATCCAGCAAGCACTCAGGTATTGCAGAAATGTGCAAGTCAGTCAAAATGACCTTCCAGCATCAGGCTCAAACCCTTCAAACGCGAGGAAAGCTCGCTTGAGGCAAAGAACCAGCGCTCATCCCTGCTTTGCTGATGCAAATCCCCTTTACCTTGAGAGCAAGTCCCTCATCTTGGGCAGAGCTGGCCCTGAGAGGGCCGTGAGGAGACCTTTGCTGCCAGGTGCTGCCCCGGCCCGTGCCGAGGCTGGGCCTGGCTCCCGCCGCGGGACCAGGAACAGGCGGGGCTGGCAGCGCGGCCCACCCGCAGCGCTGCGACCCCTCTGAGGGACAGGCCACCGACACCTGCGGCCGGAGCTGCCAAGCCAAACTTCAGGAGCTCAGCCTTGCTTTGAGGCAAGCTGAAAACGGCAAAGCCCGGCAAAGCCCAACAAAGCTTTCCCTACATCTCACTGGGATGCAATCAGCACTAGGCTGACAGCAGCACAACCCAGAGAGCCTCTTTAGCTACATTACAATGACCCTGTGCATTTTTAATTGGAATCTGCCCTTCATTTGTGTTTGGTGATAGCCCGAGGGGGGCATACAACGATGCTCATGAAGACAGGTGGGGATTCCAGAGCATCTTAAGCTCCGCAGGCACTACAGTGTCTTTCAGCTGAAGGAATTGTGCCCTGATGCCCCCTGCAGCCAACAAGCACGGCATAAAGGTTTTGCCTTAAACACACTGAGGCAAGTCCCTGCTTCTGCAGAGCAAAAAAAAAAAAAAAAAAANNAAAAAAAAAAAAGGTCTGTTGCTTTCCAAGGCCCATTTTATATTTAGACAAGAGACTCCTCAACTGCTTGACATTTTCCCTTCTAATCTCCTCAGCAGTATCTCTTTGCTCTCCATTGAGTAAGTCCCATCCCCTGGTCCACAGACAGCCCAGCTTTTTCCTCTACCTCTCACCTGTGCAGAGTTTGGATGGACAAGTACTCTACAAGTCCCACTGGGGTCGAATTCACAGGAGTTCCAACTTCTACATATTTTCCTTGTTCTGCAGTTCTCCACAAGGGGAGGAAAAAACCAAAACACAGGAGTACTCAGCCCAGGCTCAAGGGCAGCTGGGAGCTGTTTGTTTACCTTGGTTGGCACTGGGCTGAGCCAAAGCTCCTGTGTTCCCAGGAGCAAGTTCCCCTCTTCTCCCAAGGCATTGTGAGGACACAGCCCAAGATTCTAACCCAGGCTGTGAGGAACAGCACACTGAATGAACAACGCACTTTCCACAAGTGTAGCAGCACTCTTCTATCTGGTTTCCAAGTCCTGGAAAAACCATCGTCTTTGCAAAACTTCTCACTTTCTTCTCCTCCTTCTTCCGTCCTTCACCCATGAAGCAAGCACACTTGCAAAAAGCCTCAGCTCCATTCTTTTATATAGTTTATAACCTGTTTTTTTGCTATGTCTTGGTTAACCTTTTCAGCAGTTGCAATGAAGTTAATCTGCACCCCCAAACTCAGCGAGTGTGTGCAGATGCCCAGGAAACCCTGTTTCCTGAGCAAGAGTTTGCAGCACAGAGACCCAGGCTGTGAATGAGCCAGGTGCAGTTCTAAGTGTGCACAGGTCCTGCAAAGCTCTTATATTGCACTTGTTACAGCATCAGCCTTTTAACATATGCCATATGTATCAGGATGTAACACTCCATACTTACCTGGGTTTCTTCCTCCAGTTAGTACAGCAGTTAAAAAAGAAAACCACCTCATTCAAAGTTTAAACTTCTAATTCTGAACACAGATATCACTGAGTCTTTAAAAGAAGTCATTCTGCTGTTTGGATTTTGTTTGTTATGTTGTTTCTTTTTTTTATTTAGTTACCCCAGTATGCAACACCTCAAGTATTAGCATCCTCCAGCAGAAAGAAGCTACCAAAGCTTAACAAAGCCCTATACCCTATGGTGCATTTATATTGTTTGAAGCTTAATGAAGACAGATCAGCAAAAGAAAAGGGCCAACCTGCTTCCACCCTGGGTAATTCTTCTTGCACAGGAAAAAACAGGATCTTTTATTTTCTCAGGAGAAAAATAAACTCCTCTTTTTAACAGTAAGCCACAGCAATCAGTAAATAAATCTCAGTGCATCAGAAGCAGGGCTCCCTTTCTAGGCTTCCCATCCCATCACACGATAGGGGAGAGGGGGCACATGTGGGTTCAGGGTTTCCAGGTGAGCCTGTGGTGCCTGCTCTCACAGGACAGCCTCAGGTCTGCTCTCAAAAGGCAACAGCACCAGAAGCAAAGAAATGAACAGAAATTTCTCTCATTTAGGTGCTGCAATTTTAAGTAAAGTTCCCTAAACTCCCCAAGGCATATTGTTTCCATCAAAGGAAGCCAGTGAGCATGACGGATAAGTTTGATTTTCAGTGGTGCTTAGGTTCTGCAGCTCTCATCAATTGCAGAGCAAGTTGTAGGTACTCAAGGCCACATTTTTTTAAAGGGTCAGTACTTTAAAATATATTGCAGTCAACAAAAATTGGGAGTTACAGTTCTTTGAAAGGTAGAAAGGCCTTCGGCACTTCTCAGAAGTCACACGGTGATTTTTTTCTTTTCTGTTTTTCTCCCTAATGTTTTGCTTTCTGGTTCAGAAAATATGACAGGAGCACTAGAGCCCCTCATTTCATTACAGAAACTAAAAAGAGAAGATACAGCCAAGTATGTCCTTGGAGAGAAACACAAGTAGCTCAGAGAGCATCCGAAAAATGTACAAAACATAGGGAAAACACACAGTCTATCTAGAATGTCTTTGTTTCTGTTTCCCACAGGTCAGTGGAACTTAAACCACCATTTGGAAATCCAAATGTAGCCCCTCTTTCAAGAATCAGTTTAGTTAGCAATGATCTCTGTATTAGTACTGCTAGAGGGGTCTCACAATTAAGTCCTCTCTATCAGTGCTGCAGAAATTAAATAGCAAAACTGCATTATCCATTAAGAGGTTTTTTAGTGTATTTGTTTACAAAATGAGAATACTTTTACATTTCTAATTAGGTAGCTCTTAACTAATATATCACAGCAGCACACGAAGCTTTGCTATCAGCACAATCTTATTAAAGGAGAGCTTAAGATTTTAACAAGAATAACAAATTAATCATGATAATGTGTTTTTAGATCATCAAATGTAGAAGTCAAGAGGGAGCTTTTTAAAAGTTCTTTGAATCAACATGTTTTCTCTGATGATGTCAGAGTTTTAAAACAGGTTCAATAAAAGAAAAGCTTCTTCAAATGTTTCTGGCACTATTCTATATATGAAAATCTATGAGATACACTGTATTAAGTTAAAATTAGATTATGCATAGTCATTCTTTCACTGTTGCACAGGGAAAATAACTGCTCTAGTATTCAGAAGCTTTCAGAAACTCTTTAACCCTTTATGAGCTAGCACAGCAAGTAAATGCTTGCTGAGGTGTAACAGGTCAGAGACCTCAACGAGTCCAAGGAGACCTCAAGTGCTTTATATCATTCTGTGATCCCCTGCAGAAGACATTTTCTCATAGTTTTCCAGTGCAATGCACCACCAGAGAATTCAACTCTGACATTTTAAAATCAGCTGAATTAAACATAGGCATGGGCTTCTGACCTTTTTTTTTTTTCTGGTTTAGAGATGTGGTTTGAAGGACTGTTGTCAACATGGAGGGACATAAAAGTTAACAGACCAAAGGAGAGCATCACTGGTGCTTTTGCAACAGCACTTGAGAGCAGCAATATCTGACTGTTCCATCAAAGACTATGGAAGAAACTAGCCATAATTTACAGTCTCACCCATGGACTTCATTAATCCTTCTTGACTTTGGGGTCCTTTAATATCTGTAGGAGGCTGCCACACTTTATTTAACCAGCTAGCAACAGAAACTACAGGGAATTAAAGTCAAACTGTGAAAGCTGAAACCAAGGGCACACTAGATGACTAAACACAGGATGAAAATTTATAACAGAAATTAAGAGAAAATTATTTTTCTGTAATTCCTGAAGGTATGAACCTGAATTTCTCACATCCTATTAAAAATCCCCTGCTCCCATGGTGATTTCATTCCATTCAGTTCACATAACACTGCTTGAAGAAGGTGCTAGAACCTGGCTTCTGGAAGACTGTTTTGCAGCCTCAGTCTCCAAGAGTGTCCTAAGAAATATACCTGGCAAAAAGCTGTTAGTGGCTTTCCCTGGTTCTTCACAGCCACAGTGATGATGGGAGACAATGGATATTTCCAGTCTTATTCCTCCTAACAGTGCAGATTTCACAGCATTTTTGGCAGAGGCATCCTTCACACTCTCATGTTTGAGCACAGTGAATTTGTTTGAAACAAAACCAATTTTTCCTAGCTATTTATGAGTATTCCCACTTTTGCCTTATCTGGACAGATATACACACTGCTGCCATTTCAGCAACATTCAACCTCAGTGCTCCAAAAACCAAAACACAAACACTCATTACACAGCACTGGGTTCTTCCATCACAACAAACTGTTCTTTTCCAAGACATACCTCTAAATATGCCTATTAGATATATATATTTGCTGAATAGGCCAGAACTGAGATGGCCACTAAGACGTGGTCAGGCAATCCCATGTATTTTTCTGCAGAATGAAATTAACCTGTGCATTCACTCTGGCAAGCACTGTCTAACTCACAGTGAAAAAATTACCATGCAATCTTGACCCATAGTGTAGCTCCTAGCCACTCAAATCATCACAAGCCCATTAAAAGTTAATCACAAATAGTATCAGTAAAATAGTTTTGCTTCTGAATTTTTTTTAAAATAGCCCTGCCAGGAATTGCAGTTTTTCTGCTATTCTGTACAAAGTGATCCCAATGTCTGTAAGTAACCTTAATTAATTGTTCTGGGAGATCAATATTTTATCATTATCACTATGTTCCAAGATCACTTCAGGACAGGCTTTAGCCTTCCAATTAGCACTATTAAAGTATTGCTCATCCTTCACACAGCCAAAGCACTCAAGAGCTCCAGTCAAATCCAGAAGAGAGATGAGGCCAATTCATGGGAACTTAGTTTAAATTAGTCAACAGTTCCAGCCTCAGAGGTTATTTTATCCCCACATGTACTTGACAAAATATAGCTGCCTACTGATAAAGTCACGTTCTGTTTTACGATTTCATTTACGTTTCAAGTTGCAAAGGCAGTTTCACAGGCAATTCTCAGCTGGAGACCACCACAGCTTTGTTTCTTCATATCATATCTAATTGGAAGGTTTCCAAGGATAATTGTTGTTGAGAAATGTATTGATTTGCTGCTGAGAATCTTAAAGATGTTTGAGGAACTGCAATCCCCCCAAAGGATTTGTCTTTGAAATAATAGTAGTTATGTATTACTTCTCTCTTGTGGACCACAAAACTGCAATTAAAATTCAGATTTTGTATTTGGAAACAATACTGTGGTATCCAAATGGATTAGCATTAGAGGGCTTTTCAAGTGGATGCACTGAAGGAATCTGCACAGCATGTCTGAATTCAGCCTGCACTAAACAATTTGTTGTCTGTTTATTCAAACTACAGCCAAGGTGTCATTTTGGGGGAATCCCTGCTGCTATACCTCTTGACATGCTACCATATCAACATGCTTGACTTTTATTTTAATGAAGATCCAGGTCCCTACAGAATGTAATGTGGCATAATTTTCATCACAGTGCTACCTAGAAAAGGCAAAGTTTCTTCCTGGAGATTTACTCTGACACATTTATATTTTTCTCTCTATTCATTGCAATGCCTGAGGTGGGAGCAGGAAAGGGACCTGTCAGAGCCTTCCACTGATACCCTGGTTTCATCCAGCTTGTGCTCTCACCTCAGCAACTTGTGGCACACCAAATTACACCAACAGGAAAAAATCAGCTTTAAAAGGCTTCACATTTACAAGAATAAAGACAGCCATCAGGTACTCATTGCTTAAATGGCAGCTGCTGTCCATTTGCACATGCAGCACTCCATTTGCACAGCCACCACTCAGAGGAGATCTGTCCCCTGCCACCTCACAAGGACAGGGAGTGGGAGGTCTCTGCAGCAAGTGCCAGCACAACTGGGCACCATAATGACAATTGTTGTTACAGGCTAAATAAGCAGCTCTGCCACTTGATCCTGTGGGTTATGAGGTAATTAGCTGCTGAATAACCAAAATCAATGGATGTTTCTGCAGAATCACACTAAATAAGCAGAAACTTGGCATGCAGAAGGGAGAAACAATCACATTGCTACACAGTCATTTTTTTTAATTTCTAATTCAATTCCTCCAAACTCAATAGCTTTACAGGAGGAAAAAAAACCCCACAGCCTAGGGTTACTAGTAAACCCTATCAAATTACGTTGAAATTTGAAAGCTAAAATGAATACTGCTCTTCCTTTTTCGAGATATTCAATTAAAAACCCTTCTTGCTTTCAGAACTGCATACACTGCCACCTTTGAACAGCTTATGGAATTCCACTGCGACCAAACTCCTGAAATTTCCTTGGAAATCGTGTCACTTAGTGGTTTCCTGTCCTTGTAAACCCCACTTCTCCATTCCAGCCAAATCTATAATCCAGTAAATATTTTACAGAGTTCTCTTCCAAAGCATTACTCTTTTACACATATCCTTGCAAAAAGCCTTCCTTTTTCTCCCTGTATATCTGTCCCATGCTCCCATCTCTCCATACACCTCTAAGCTGCATTCCTACTCATAGCCTTAAATAGCCTACTTATCTTTAAATTACCTTGGAAATACTGAATCCCATTGGCCCAATGAGTACATTCCATTGTTTCTTTAAAATTTTCAGGTTCAAATATTTGAGTTACACAAAATAATCTGCTTCATTACAGTCTGCTCCCTCCAGTGCAGGCTGTGGAAACCATGCATACTACCAAGGATTTAACCTACCCCTAAAGCAGGACTTAAAGAGAATAGTACTCTACCTCAAAGATGATAAGCATAATTCAAAACACTTGCATGCAACTATTAAATTATTCTTTACAAATTACATGTGTTCCTGAGTTACCTGGTCCAGCCAGTATTTTTTAAATATACCCCACAAAAACAAACACAAACCCCAAAAGATCTACCAAGGTGGATCTGTACCTGACACACACAGAGCAATGTAGAGACTAATCAAGCTGAGATGGAACGAGCACATACTCCAATAACAGACAGCCAATCTATGAGAAATGAAAAACAGAGCAAAGCTGCAACATAAATTACATCTGCTGAAAATGCAACACAGTGCTTGCAGAGGATCAACAAGGGAAACATTAAATTCTTTCATTAGAAAGAATTTGTCACCGTTCATGACAAAGCCATGCTAGCACTGATAGAAAAAGCACCTCTAAACCAAATGTAACTACATAGGGGACCAAACTCAGACTGCTTGGGAAAGAATGGTTATCCAAGGAAGCCCATTTCTTGCCCAGCCCCGTGCTAATGGTAAAACCCTCTTAAACACAAAAGTCAATATGCTTAGGAATTTGCAGATGGGGTGAGGAAAGTTTCTCACTACTCACACTCGAGTGCACTAATTTTAAGATGGAGTCAGACCCTGCTCAGGCAAAAGAGACTGCCCAGAGTAGGAATGGAGCAGCTGTCCATTGAAGGACACGTGGGATGAGAAGCAGAGGCATAGTCTGCCATTTGAAAATGAAGCCATGCTTATTTATCACCTCTGAATTTACCCCACAGCTTTGAAGTGAGGGGAATCAGGGCTGTGCAGCCCCAGTGGCACAGGCAGTTTGTCTGGGACGAAGCCACAGTGTCCCTGCTCACCCCCCAGCAGTGTCAGAGCCTCCTCCAGGCTCTGCATTTACCATCATCCCGGGTGGGCAGTTCCTTATTTATTACGCATTAACATTTGTAGAAGGGACTCAAGAAAAATTGTTACTTTGAATTAACTGTTAACAAACTGCACACAGAAAGAACAGAGAGCAAAAAATCTATATATATTCCAAATCAAAATTGGGCTCTGAATGTGTCTCCCCCTCTAGGCAATTATATGGGCAAATAAGCTACTGAAGAAATGAAGCAGTTATGCTAAGTCTATTATTGCAAAAGAATTTTTCCAGAAACAGTAGATTACTCTGAGTATTTATCATAATCTGTTACCTGCAGGGGAAAAAAAAAAGTGAAAACTAAATAAATTTATGGAAATGCATTTACCTAATAGTATTTACCAAATGACACCATTCCCTCTGCTGCTTGTAGCAAACTCAGTCACAGAGGCTAAGGACAGGTTTGCCTTATTAACACAGCTCTCTGCCTGTGTATTTTAAGCACCTCAGAGCACAGGACCATCTGTGTGTATTCTACTAATGAGCTACTTCTTAGACTGAGGAAGGCTGGCCAGCCAGCCAACACCAATTACTCAGATGGAAACTGCCTAATTTTTAGGCAATTAATGAGCTCCTCTCTCACTTTACATAGATGTTTCCTCTGGTTAATTCTCCTGGCACATTACAGCATATCCTACTCTAAAGAAAGTTTCTCAAAGCAGAAACTAAAAAAGAGGAACATGGAACACGACACAGCCCAGTCCCATTCCCTAGAGCAGAGACCAAACCCCGTGTGTGGGACACAAACTGGGGAAATACCTGCTGAGAACACCCCGAGGAGGGGCTGCATTCCCAGGGCAGCTGAGCCAGGGAACAGGACCTTGAAAAGGAGACAGCTCAAGCCACCTCCCTTCCTCTACACTGTTTGGGGCACTAAGATACCTTTAACAACATCTCCAAGGACAGACTGGAAGAGCCAGTACCATGCTTACATCGAGACCACTGATGGATTTATGCCCTCTCAACTCCCAGCCTTTGGGAAAGACCTGACACTGAGTGTCACCAAATGCTGCTCAGCTCCACAGCTGGGGATCACCAGCCTTGGATGCTGATGCTCAAGAATCCCCAAACACTTAGCAAGATGACTGGCTGCTCCCATCTTTTCCCTTATCTGCTTGACATGATTTTAAAAGGTGAGCCTTAAGGGGCTTTTAGATTATGCAAAAATACAATTCCCTCTTCTACCACTAAAAAAAATATTCCTTAATAATCTATACAAAGTTTAAGGAGATCAAAATTACCTTTTACAGCTCCCTGTTGGAAAGCACTGTAGGAAAGCATGGAAGGAGCATTAAATTATCTAAGTAACTACACTGATATTGCACAACTTTCATGTGCACAATGAAACTATTAAGGGAGATCTGATCTTTACATTACATTTTATCATTCTGAAAGGGCAACCCTGAAAAACATGCCAATTGTAGCCATGAAAATAGTCTAGAGGAGAGCTTTTACCCAGCAGCCCCCAGAAAAAACAAACCATTTCCCTTTCTTGAGGATGATCATATTTACACACCAGTGAGAGACTTAATGTAACATTCAACTGTGGGTGACATTACCAAGCTATTCTACAATCATGTTGTGGAATTTGTATTATCTAACTTATCATGACCAAGTTACCCAGCATTTCAATTCGGGGTGGGGGGGGGAAGGATATTTTTCCAAAAGACAACTAATTACTACAGCACATCAGGAGTCTTCCTTACTACAACATGAAGCAAGTTGGTGATACATTCTGCAAGTGACTTCACACAACAGCATTCTGAATACCAAGTGTTCACAGGGGATCTGTGTCCTTCAGAGAAAACCATCAATTACAGATCTTTATGAAGGACAGCAAATGGAACAGTTCCTTTGTAGATGTTTCCAAAACAGGATTTAACAATGAACCTTTCTTCCTCAGTGGAGCTTTCTCCCTGTGTAAAGTACACAACAGTTGCAGCCAGGCATCCCAGGTGGTTGGATTTAGGTTTTCTCTCTCATGCAGTAAAAGTCAGAGGTATGTCATACAGTTGGAACAAAACCCTTTGCAACAAACACTGAGTGGTAAAGAGCAAATTTAATCATCCAATGCAGATGAAAAAATCATAATGCTGTAAATAATATGATATAAAGTCACAGCAAATCAGAATTGTGTTGACCTATATCAGAAGTCAGCCAAAAAGCTTCAGCTTTCAATCTGCTCCAATAAAGCTGAAACATTCCACTCCTAAGTGCATTTCCACTGTGGTCCCTGATTTCCCTAAAATTACAGATGTCATCTTGAATGGAAATACTATATCCAATGTGTCATCAGTGATACACATCCTAATTTCCATCCTTATGTCTAAGCCTACACCATTATTCACACCTCTCTGGCTTTATATAATAGGGCAAGATTTTCAAGGTCACAACAAAAACAAATAATACATTCAAGAGCTCAAATTTTTTAATAATTGTTTTCTTGGCTTAAGTTTCAAACTTCCTTTTCTAAACCACAAGTACCATAACAAACAAGTGTTTTAGAAACACCTGAAAGCTGGTTTATTTTCTCAGCAAAACACACTCTGCAATAGGAGCCTGCAACAATGGAGGCAGAAGCAGGTCCTGAAGGAGGTTCCTCTTTACCAGGGAGGACTGCCAGAGAGCAGTGCTGATGGCCACAGATCCACCTCCAGCATGAAGCCAAGGAAGCTTGCAGGATGACCTGGCTCCACTAAAGTGCTCCCACTTTCTCAGTTTTCAGATCTCCTCTGCAGTAAACCTGAGGGATTTGACACAGAAAAATGCTCCAGGGAACACCAGAAACAGTCGAGACCTGACCACTCTGTGCTCACAGTCCTCCAGCTGCTTCTGACATCCCTCTGAAGGATGCCAGGCTTACTGATGTTCAGCAGCAGAGACAGAGCCTGGGAATAACCCTGCCTTTGATTCATGTTCCAGCACTTTTCCATTGATTAGTAAATGTATCCCTCTCAGGGAATTCATTGTTCAAAATTAAATTGTGTCACTGGAAAAGAAATTCTGATGAGCTCTGTTCTGTAGAATGTGATTGTATTTATGTGTTTTACCAATAACTCAAGGACATCAATGATTGTATCTCACATTACACCTCCCCTCCCAAGCCCACCCATATATATTTTTTTCTGAACATGTAAGACAGCATAAGCATGCATGAAGTGGCTCTGCACATTGATCCAAATAAGGATCACAGAGTGCATCAAGTCTGCCAGCAAAACTAAACCATAATGCTTAAATCCAAGAACAAACAATTCTTGCTGCCTTGTGAAAAATCTGATCTGCTGTATTAACACCAGTCTTCACAAATAAGAAGTCAATTCTATCTTCAACATACCAGAAAAGTAAATCTCAAATATTAAAGAAAAAAAAAAGACTGTGAAACAACTTCGCCCTTAAATTTTACTTGTATTTGTACAGTGTGAGGAAAGGACCAAAATTTCTTTAAATAAACATGAACATCTGGTTAGACTATACACTGAGGTGTCCTTGGACAAAGGTGTTTGAGGCTATTCACTGATCTGAAGACAGAACTGCAGTTCCTGGTACTGCCAAAAATCTAAGGGCAGCTCCTTGGTAAGCACAGATGGAGTCCAGAGTGGCTCAAGTGCAGCTGTCAGCCTGCAGAGTCCCAGCAGCTCAGGATCGGCAAACGTTCTTTAGGTCATGGCAGCAAATACACACAGACGTTTCTATTAACTTTGTTACCCAAGAGACTTGATTGGCACCTCCAGAGCTCCAGGTTCTTCAGGTATTCCATGTGTCATTTTACAGTCTTAAGTGGTTTTTCTTCTTGTGTCCCCACTACTCACTGGAAGGACAGCCAACAGCCAGTACAAACAACAGACTTGCAATATACAGAGGCAAAAGCTCTAAGCCTACAACTAGTGCCCAAAACCTGGTATAACCAAATATCTCTCCCCCTTTTCCTTTTCCATCTCTAGCTGACACATTTTTCTATCTTCTACTGAAAAATAACAGAAATTAAAGAAGCTTTTCTCTATCCCATGTATCCAAGGACATAGAAGCACATTTTATACACATGCTTATTTAGCCTCAAAATTTCTCTAGGAGACAGGACTGCTTTCCTTGTCCTTGCCTAAGGCATTTGCAACACAACAAAACAGAGGGAAACACTTAATTTATGTGTTATTCCCTGCATCACCTTCAGTGTGCTGGGCAACCTTATAGTTTTTTCTCTTGCTGATTTTCTGCCATCTTTAAAGAAGGAATAACTATGAAGCAAACATTAGAGACAAAAAGCACTCATATGAAATACCATGGTAGCAGATGTTTACTGAAAACATCAAATAGTTCCATGAAACTTCAAAAAAAACCCTGCCCAGGTAACAAAGTATAACTAGAACGTGGAAAGTCAAAAAAATAATACTACCCTCATGTTTCAAGGCCTCTGCTACACAGCCCTAACAAACATTTGAACTGTACACATGGTTACTAGGGGTCTAAACACCAGCACATCCCCCAGACACATGCAAGAGTGACACCCAAAATACTGTACTTTAAAACATTAGAAAGTAATTTGGGAACTTCAGACTTTCCCTTTTGCCCTATTCAGGCCTCTTCACTGAAAGGGAGGCTGACATTTTCCACTTTCCCTGCTGCCTTCTGTCCCAGAGGGGCTGGTAGCCCAGGGCAGCACTCAGGGACTGATGGAGGCTCCTTTTCCTCCCACTTCCTTACAGCCCCAGGAATGAGACAGACAGATACAAAAACTCATGTCAGGTGCTGCCACTGCCTCCAGTTTCTTTATGAAAAACCACTGAGCAATGTTTACATCTGCCTGGATCACACAGTCTCCTACTTATTCAATTACTATTTAATTTTCCATCTGGAATAAGAGATGCAGAAATCTCAGCAGATACCTTTTTAAAGCAATCCTGGTCCCTGAAAGATGCAAACCAACTCCACTTGTCTTACACTGAAGTGTCAAAAACCTACCTCCCACCCCCAAAAAAAAAAAAAAAAAAAAGAGTTACTGGGAGTGAGTCTCCACAGGTCATATACAGCACAACAGAGCTACAGTTCTGCAACTCCCAAAAGTGGAGGAGGTTTGGAACAAATCAAGCTAAAAGAAATACCCTCATGCTGTCTCTGTTCCTGCCTGAACAAGGAACCACAGAGAGGGGGGTAGGCAAGAAGGAACTGATGGCAGAGGCTGGGGCACATGGACAGCCTGGGGACCATGTCTTGGAAAAGCAAAGTGCTCAGGTCTGAAGATCAACTTGAATCTAAGTCTCTGTCCTCAGTGGCAGAGCACTGTATGTTTACATATCAGTATGTATTATAAGTATTAATCATGCTTCTTGCAGGAAAGAAGTGATTGGATTTGAAAGGGTTAGAAATTAATAAAGTGATTAATGTACCCTCTAGAGGTGACACTGCAGCTCAGATCAATTTTGTTTTCATTTCTACTTTAGCAAAATACAACAGCACACAACAATCTCACACAGTTCTATGTATTAACATTTGTACGTACAAGCACTGCCCAAAGCATATTCCTTCCTTCCTCCACAGGTTAACAATTTGAAATACTTAACTGCACCTCCTGAGAAGGCAAAAATCTAATGCTTTCTTTATTATCTGTAAAATCAGCTTCTTCAAAAACTTGAATGCCAAACAAAACAAAACCACAAATGCATCTTAATTCTCCTTTTTCTCACTATTCGCCATAGTGATCCCAACATCTCCTACCTCACAATTTTGCTGCTTGTCACTGTAACAGCTACACTCACGGCAAAAACAAGTTAAAAAATTAGAAATTTCTGACACATTGTGTTACAGGCACTAGCAACTAAAAACTGAAATGCACCTCAAACAACAAGCAAGGTTCTAAGAGTGAAGAATAAAAAGTTTCAGTGGGCAGAGTTATGAAAATGTGTACTAATATTCATGCTTAGTTCAATCTAAGGAACCTTATTTGCGTTCCTTCAAATATATTCAGCAGGGTGTAAAACCTGCCTTAACGTGTATTTAAGTTACCAAAACCCAAGCACACATCAGAACTGTTCCTGGTCAGGAGCTGACCCAAAGTGAAGCCATTACACCACGGATTCCTTGAAGCTCCTACAGGTCCATGTCCCCCTAAGTTACCTCTGAGCCCCTGAAGCACAAGGAGATGTCCCCAAGTGAGCAGATATTCATCTCCAGGACTAGCCAGCATGCTGAGCTAGAAGAGTGCTCTGGGTAAGTTTGCAGCTGTATTATTTATACTTTCATTTGAACATTATGTAAGACAAACCTTCCAAAAATATTTTCATGAACAAGATGAGAAACAAAACATGCCAGAAGAACTCTTCCTGTCCCTTGGGACAGACAGTTTCAGAGTAAGGACACGAACCTAGGACACTCGTCCTCAAAGTCAGCACAATACAAATATTGAAATGAAGATCTCTCTTAAAATTTCTAACTAGGATCTTAAAGAAAATAAAGCGAAGGCACCTTGATAAATTAGGGGGTTTTTGCTCGAAAAGCCCCATTTTGGAGAGGGGAAAAAAAAACCTCAGTCATGATGACATGTATTTAAGCAGTTCAGATATTATTAATGAACTTCTACATACTGAATCTAGATGTAGAACAGATATCCAGACAGCTGATACCCATTGTGAAAGTGGAAGGTTATAGATTTTTAACTGACAAAATGGCATATCTTTCACGCCTTGTTTATTTTTCCTTATCCCCTGAAGAGGCTACCTTTGTGATTTAATTCAGCTTGAAACAATTTAACTGTGTTCATTTATTTTATTCAAATACAAAAGGTTTCCCTTTGGGGAAGGAATGCAGCTTTAATATTTAAGTATCAGCTCAATATTTTAATTGCTTAAATTATATATGAACTCATTTTAAATGTGTGCTGTAGCTAAATATTTGAGTGTTTAACTAAGTTCAAAATTTAAACTTGTCAGGCTGAGGTCACTAAAAAAAACCCCAAACCTCCAGCAGATTATTTATTTCCTTTCTTGTTCTTCTGTGCACATGTCCCTTCCTCCCCATCTGCAAACAGATGCTGCCAGCTGTCTTCCAGACAGGTCTGTCCAGCTGCAATGCTGCTTTCTGTCTAGAGGAGAAGAAACTAAGGCTGAGACGCCTGTAATGAGGTGCACGACAACCAGAGCTTCACAGCTGACTTTCTGGTAGCCCCCCGAGACCTGACTGAGCACAGGAGCCTGGCTCCTCCCTTCCCACTGATCCAAACGGAGCAGATGGAGAGCAACCATGAACTCGTGAGCAGACACAGCTTATGCAGGAGAGGCTGTGCTTTCCTGCACTGATGACAGCTTAGAACAGCAGTGATTCTGACTTTGTTTGCTGGAGCTGTGAATAACTTAAAGTCTTCTGGGAAAAGTAAGAGATCGGCGTGCGCTGATGAGCGCTGCCAAGCTCCCGTCTCCTCTGCCTGCGCAGTATTTGCAGGCAGCAAAAGTCAAAAGCCTCTTTTGCATCCCTCATATCTCAGACATGGGAGGGCTCATGGCCATGCATTTTACATCAGGGTCAGAAGTCAGCTCTTCAGGCAGATGCAACTGCAAACTAAAGCAAATGGCAAGTGTGAGCACGCACCTAGCAGCTCCTCTGGGCCCACTCCAGCAGGAGCAGTGGACTTTAGAGCTAGGCTCATCTAGAATATCCCACTCCAGGCACAAATCCATGAGTCATCTCTGAAGTACAAAGACCTCCACATCCATGCATGCCACAGTTTCCATGGCCAAAGTGGTCAGGCAACAACACAGGAAGATTGAGCTTCACAGAGGGGAGCAGATGGAAAACGTAGGCACAAGCAGTGACAACTGCAGGAAAGTGAAGGTCTCTGAAACATCTATAGCAGACCAGAGTAAGTTGGCTGCATGACATTTAAAAGGCACAAAATATCAAGCCAACAAGTTTTAAATTAATGTGTTAAAAGGCATTGCGACATCAATGAGAATTTAAGACTATTTGGCTATGTCCATACACAGCAAGGCCCAGTGCCAAGTCAAACCCTCTCCCTCCCAAGCCACTGGTGATAAAGTCAGATGCAGGTGAAGGGTGACAAGGTGGGTGGAAGATGAGAGATACAGTTGCTCCTATGGCATTAATGCCTTTCGGATGGTCCCAAGATAAACAGGAGGAGAAGGAAGGCTGGAATCCCACAGCAAATCCATCTGACAGAGGGGAGGAGAAGACATGGCTGTGTAGCTTGGGGGACATACACGTGCTGTGGGAGATAAGAAATCCTGTTGAATTCTGTTCACCCTTGCTTACCAAAAAGCACTCTGGGAAAGGTTGTGCTAGCAGTGAGGTGAAAGAGGGGTTCTATAAGCAGAGAACAGCTTGTGTGGCTGGCGTGTGGCCACCTCGTGCGTGAGGCAGCGATTGCTCGGCCAGACACGGGGACACCACGAGATCAGAAAGCTGGCTGGGTAAAAGGACACGGGGACAGTGACACTGCAGGGACAGGCAGGGAACACATCCTTGTTTTGGTTAAGTTTAGAACATAAAAAGGCTTGGTTTGTTGCAATAAATTATGTTCTTTGAAGCAAGCAAAAATGAGGTCCGTGGGTCTTTGTTCCCCATTGCTACATCGTGCCAAGCCTGAGCCAATTAAGAGGTGTTAACCTGCAGAAAGGCTCCTAAATGCCCTGCAGCCAGCAGCCTCACAGAAACCTTGGGGATGTCTGCCCCTTCTCCACACAAGGCTGGTGTGCTCTCCAGAGCTCCACCATGCTGACAAAGTATTTCAGCTCAGCAAATAATACAGCAACAATAAATGGCATCAATTATTCACTACTGGAATTATGTCTAGTAAGTCAAACAATCTATAATCTAAAAAATCTTTTGCTTAAAAAACACAATTATTTTTAATTGGTATTATATTCCCTGCTATGATTATTCAAAGCACTATGTATACAAAGGATTTGGGAAAAGAAGTCACTTAATCCGATTAAAAGGAAATCACCTACCAGCTGAGAACCTAGCAACTCCCACATCTTCAATTCATTTGTATAACCTCCACCTGTAAAATGCCCTTTCTAGGATATTGCTAAGGCTGCAGTCCCCACATTAGCTGTTTGCTCAGTTTTACTTCGTAAAGCAGGCAAAAAGGTTTTCTGCAGTTTTCTTAAAAAATGCTTCTTAATATTAAGTAATGCCTGTGAAACTTTAGTCAACATTACATTCACACAGATGCTTGAGGCAAACTATTCTGTTCCCACCACAAACAGCAATCGTTACTCTGTAGACATGACAGATTTCTTCTGGAGCATCAGGAAGTTGCTGCCTGTAAAGAAGAAACTGATAAGCATAATTAAATTAGCTCACCCATTTAAATTATTTTGGCACCACATCTCAAGTGAGAAGCAGCCAAACAAATTTGTCTTGCTATATGTTTCTGTGTCTTTTTTGGAGCGTTGCAGGGTACTCTCAAATCTATTTGCAGTCTTCATATGCATCCCTGTTTCTCTTTTCCAAATGGGAAATATGGACACCTGAATCTATAACACAGGGCAAGTAAAGGACATGAGAAAAATCTTTCAGTTGTGTTTTTCTATTCCGTTCCATGAGAATTGTTTCTTCAGCAAACTACAGTTCTATGCTTGCAACTGGAGCACCATTTCATCACCTTCTGTTTAACATCTTAGATCCTCCACTCCTGACCTCTGTTTAATGACTCTTGCCTGTTGTCCAGCTTCTGTGTACTGTCTGCACTTGCTGTCTGGGGTTCTCATACTCAACTTTCTGCCCTTGGGTTTCCATTCCTTTACTTTGAAGGAGAATTTCTGCACCAGCCTCTGAAGATGTTTTCCTCTCTTTAAGTCAACTCCAGTTTCACCTATAAAGCCTTTCTGGACATTCTGCCCTCCTTTTGACTGCCTCAGTTGAGTGACACCTTTGCATTACCTGACAACACCATCTCACCTTCTCCTTGCTCCTCTTGAAGCCAGTTCTCTTTAGATCCTCCCTACCCCTTCAACAAGATACATTCCATTATGTGATATTACACGCATGCCAGTCAACTTCATAATTGCTCTCGTACTTGACACTAATCACAGTTTTGGCCACTCATGCAATAATTGTATGCATTGCTTAGAAAAAACGCCAGTCTACGTAAGTCAGCCAAGACACCAATTTTGCTGGTTTATAGTTCTAGTAGCCCAAATCTGTCTTTATCATCAGTGTCAGCACCTTCCATGCACTGCTTCACACTGCTCTACATAACTGTCTGCACAATTTCCCTTCCCCTTTTAAGGATGCTCAGCAGCACAGACATCCCCATACCAACAGCCAGCAAGACCCAAGACTCCAACACCATCCAGACACTGCTGCAGAGGTCCTGTCCACAGAGCACCCTTTGGGCCTTTCATCCACTACCCCCACCTCAGCTCTAATCTACAGCTAAAACACTCTTCCTGCTTCCAGACAGTGGAAGCTGCCCACAAATAACCATTACATTAATTTCCCCTTTCCAATCTCCTTCATCAAGACACCAGTGGGAAAAAAAAAAAAAAAAAAACAAACCCAAACCAAAATTCTGAACTACAGCACCAGCATGTTACAACTACTGTCACCCTATGGAAAATACACTGACACTGCTTCTTTGTGCATTTGCCTGTATGCAGCCACCCACTGAGCCTGCTCTTCCACTGAAACTTTACAATTAAAATTCACAAGTTGCTGGAGCATCTCTCTCTTCAAAACATATAAGGTTTAGTGAAGCCCCAAGCAATCAAACAACAGTCCTTCAAATCTAAAGACCTTACAGAGAAGGAGCCAAATTATTAATTTTACTCCAAGTGCTGATATCACAGAAACAGAAAATTATTTCAGACACATTGTAGTGGAAAAAGCAAAAAAAAAAAAAGAAGAAATCAATAGTTTGCTCCATGAAGCAACCAAAATGAGTATTGAAGGTGAAAGCCAACTACACGATTATGCACTCACAAAGAAACTATAATTTTACTTTAGGTGCATTTTTTCCTCTTCATCTTATTCCCTACACATACTGGCACAAATGAAATAAAAAAGAGCCACCTATTCACTAGTGGGTTATATTTAGCAAGAGGTAGTCTAACATATTAAAGCATTTTTCCCACCAGTCCTGAACCTAAGTTGACACTGTCAACAGCTGCTATTAACACAAGATGTTCTGCAAAGCCAAAGAAAACAGATTTTAAATATATATATATATATAATTAAAGGTAAACTACCAGCCTAATGATGCTACAACCCCCAGCAAGTCACTTCTACAGTCGTGTACTTCTGGTAAAGGAGTTGCACAGGCCCTTTGCCAGCAGCCAGGTGCTGTTGCCTGGCATCAGTGAATAGAGGCTGCTGAGTTACACTGAATGGGGATCTCACAGAGGGTTTCCATCTAGGCCAGTGACAGAAATTTTGAAGAACAGGAATACCATCACCTTTAGCAGAGTTTAGACCAAGATGCACTGTAGCCAGACCCCAACACCCACGACTGCTCTCACAGGGCGCTCTGGGCTCTGGACACAATAACCACAACAAAAGGCTAGAGACTAGTCCAGTTTAGCAACTTCCATTTGCACTTTCCAACCCAGCAGAAAGAATTCAGCCCAGCACCTGGCAGTTCCCAGAGTCACACTTCTCAGCCTGGGATGTGACATGTAATTCTTTTTAATAGATGGCCCAATAATTTTCTCCTCTGTTCTCAAGAAATGCAGAAGTTAAACTTAACACAGGCCACACCAACTGAAGTCATTCATTTCTGTTTGTACCTGCAGTGTTGAAAAGACTGAAGACCTTGAGGACAGCAGGATCAGTGGAAGCCCTCACACATGTAAGTATAGCACACAAACAGTGCAGAAAAACAACACACAGTCAAAAGTTTAAAAGCCCACCAGTTACCCTTAGACACACACCAGGCTGTAGCAGACTGACACCACTGTGTAACACTGCAGCTGCCCTACTTGTCTGCCCAGCATCTTCCAAATTCACAGCTTACTTGAGAAATACAAACAGCCTCATGAAGTCACTCCTTTGAGAGGGCAGAGCTGCATGGAGGAGACATCACTTCAGGCTCAAGTACAGATGAACCATTATCCAGATAAACTGTCTACCCTGGAAGGAGAGATTCTAATGCTTCTTTGAAGTTTTCTGTTACTATTAGAAGGTTTCAAAAGCAGATATAAACATGAACCAACTCCCACTCCTTTCCACTGCAAGAATAATCAGAGATTATCTATTCAGGAGAGCTCTTCCCAGTTAACCCTATATATGATCACATGTCTGGCCAGCATAACTTTTTCAAATATGACCTTTCAACATACAAAAAATCATCCAGACCTAAAACTCACCACAGGCCACATCCACAGTTAAGAAAATCCCTTAACGTGAGTAAAAGACTAGATATTAGACAATGCCAGAATGCCAAAGTCACCATTACCTTTGTGAGGCTTCAACACAATCAACATTTCCTTTTTATTTTTTTCAACAAAAGAAAATATAAGGATACTTTCAAACAGCTTAAAAGTCATACCAACAGAAAATTATAGCAAGAAAATTCATCCTGTAGTCATTTACTAGGAAAACCATACCAGTTATGACTCGGGTTATTTTTGGGGGTTTTTTTGGCAGAACAGAACAAGTAGTATATATGCAAAACAAAAAGCAGCTATCTAAAATGCTTGATTGCATGAGCAGGAGGTCCAGATCCAAAAGTAAAAATAATTTTCTGTGACTTACCAGAATTTCTCTTTGACACGAGCTTCAAATTCATGCTGACTACAGTACAGATCACAAGAACCAAGAGAACAAGAGGCTTCATCTTTCACTTTCTGTGACAGCTGAAATGCAAACATAGCACAAAGTCTGAGTCACAGCTTTTCACTAAAACAAAGCAGCAGCTACAGTTGAACCTTTCTCAAAGAACTATTGCAGGGCAATGGCTTAATGTAAGAACTTCTCAGTTTGTTTAGGCAAGAGTAGGAAAACATAACATTTCAAAGTAGCCATGTATCAACTATTTACTTCTTACTATCATACAAAAGGGTTGTGTTTTTTCAATGACTACTCAAAATTACTTTGCTCTCAAAGATAAAAATCACAGGATGCAAGAGTTTATTTGAAGTAGCATTGGTCTAATCTGGCAGATTTTTATATGCTATTTAAGGGGAAGACCCTGATGGTCATAATTAGCTTTGTCTCATAGAAACAGGCCACACACTTAAAAAAAAATATTCATACTGTTCAGGAAAAGACACAGAGTAGATTATTCATGCAATCTCTCTGAGCAACCTTACTTTCCCACTGGTGGCCTTGTAAAAGCTCCTACAATTGCCTAGTTTCGAATTTTATTTTTTAATTTTATATAACTACTGAAATTAATTCTATTTTCATTTACAAGTACCAGGCCATTCAAGAAAAAGATAGCAAAAGCAAACTGAGGCTCCTTCTCTGCACTTAAAAACAGGTAGAACAAATCTGAACTCATCAAAGCCCATCTCTCTCAAAGAGGGATGCTTAATTACAAGCTAGAGTCCTCAAATATATGCTTAGCTTGAAGTCATGGGCCTTTAAGTGGCCTGATATATTTAAACCCCAGGAATTAATCTGCGTATAAGATACAGACTTTAGATCAGGACCCTTATTAGATAAAGCGGGCAGCCATCTAAATCACTGTGAAGTTATTATTTGCACCACAAAATTCAGCAAATATTTTATAGCAGTTTTAATTAAACAGAAATGCACAAAACTACCTGCATTAGTAGTCAAAACTGAGGAAAATTAAACTGAATCCTCCCATAAATGCTGCAACACATCTGCCCACTCAGGGGTCCCAAACCCTCAATTTCAGGAGCCACCCAGACCCCCTGCAGCTCTGAACATTTGCCTAACACAACAAAGCAGCAAGAGGGTGCCTNCCTCAATTTCAGGAGCCACCCAGATTGGCCCAACACAACAAAGCAGCAAAAGAGGGTGCCATGTCCTGATGTTCTCTGAAGATTATTCAGTTAAATTTGAGTTTATTACATTAAATATTCTTCCCTTGTAATTTTATTGCTGGCCTATCGTTGTATGAAGAAAATGTAAGGAACCTTGTGCAACATTTTACACAATAGGAATTTGTGTTGCTATTCAGTTATATCAAAATTACTACTTAAAACTGAAGTTCTCTTCCTCTCACCTTACTGTACTACAATCTATAAACAGGCAGTGAATTCCCTGAACTCCATGGCACTTTATGCCTATTGATTCCACACAGTAATGATGCTAAGGCATTTTCAAGGAATAATATGCACTGAAGGCTGTCTGACAGTGGTTAATGACAGAATTAGCATTCATTCTTCCTTGACCTCTCCTTGGAGTAACACAATCCTGAAACTAGTAAGGCCATCTTGACAAGAGAGCTTAAAAAAAAGTAACTGAACTAAATTTTTTGACAGATAATTGTAACGGTGATGTTACGCTAGAATGATTTTCAAGTATAGCTTTGCAAATTAATTTCTCCACTTTTCTTCCTTCAGTAATTACAGCTGAAATATGGAACTCCGAGGTCCTTTTTCATGTGGGTCTGTGCATCTCCACCCTAAAGAAGCTCGGTGCATTAAATACACTTAAAAATTCAAAGCAAGTTCTGACAACCAATATTAATGCTAGGCAGAGCAGAAAATTCTTGGTTCTGTCAGCATTGATAGGAGTTTTACTTTTTGAAGCCCTGGCCTCACCAAGGCAGTCAGTCTCTGTACCTCCACAAATCAGGAAAATAGAGCAGGAAAAGGTCAAAAAACCACAGCACCACCCAGTCATCCATAATCAAGCCAAAAGCCTCAGCTTATCACATCTGACAACTCCACTGAGGCTGGCATGAAAATACACATCAGAGTCTGAGCTGTCACCTCCACCATGGTAGACATTCCACCAGAAGTGTGACCAGTGGGTCAGCTGGTTTCTGTCCTGAGGCAGCAGCCAGCTACAGTCCAGCTGTTCAAGCCACCATATCAGTGGTGACTGTTTTTAAACATTCACGTTAACAAAGAGCACAAGATAGAAAATAAACTGTATTTCCCCCAGAAGAATTTCCAGCAGCCAGAAGAAGGAAGGTTGTATTAGTTCAAGACTAAGTTTCTAAATTAGTCTTGAACTAATGAGTGTGTGAAGATTCTCACCATGCCTCCCAACAGGACCAGTCTCAACTCTCTCCTCAGGGCCATTCACTCCCCTATCAGGCAGTGGGATGGACTGCAGAGCCAAGCCAGCCCTGTGCTGGGCTTCTGGGAATACATCTGGTAGTGGATGTCTACAGCCTGCTTAAGAACATGAGCAAAACTGTGCCAGCTTGACAAGACACAAGATAGAATAAACCAGTACAAGTTCAATGCCATTTTACTTGCAAGCAGGGGCTGATTTTGCCATCTGACAAACTTTCCCCTCACAGGCACTGAGCAGCATTTCCCTGAGGAGCTGCAAACTCCAAGCAGGTGTGAGTGGGGGCTCACAGCTGTAACAAGAATGTAATACTCTACTGGCTATGCCTCATAAGAGGGGAACCAAGTTCACACTGTTCCCAGAAGACTGAAGACATCTTACTCAATAAGGACACAGAAATACCAGTTACAGACAACTTGCCAAAAATCACTGAGAGGAGGGAAGAGACACAGAACAAAGTGCTCATTGATAGAGGTGAAAAAAGTCCAAGCCTTGCTGTGACCTGCCAGGTTGTATCTGTACCCAGGTGAGTGAAGGGAGATCGCTGCTGTCAGAGGGAGAACTGTAGGAGAAGCAAGGTGCAACAACTTAATTCTTCATCATTGCACTGCCAACAAGGTCACTCCTTCCCTCTTCATCCTGTTTGTGCTACAGACCTGACTTCAGGCAAGTGTCACAATGCCCTGTAAGCACTCAAAACTACAAGGGGACCAGGCTGCAATGCAGCACAAATTTTGTTCTTCTAACAAGAACCACCCTGACTCCCATATCCTGCCTAATGCTCTTCACCTCATTTGAAAAACTTATTTCTTCCACCCAAATCCTCAGAAAAAAGAGCTTGGGAAATTGCTGTTTCCTGTTTCCTTCATGCACTGCCTGCTGCCTTTCCAGCACCCACTTCAGCTCAAATGGCTTCTGGGACTCAAAGGAACCTCAAGGGACAAGGTTAGAAAGAAGGACTTAGGAATAAGAAGAAAAACAGAGCATTAATATTTTGCACAAAACCCAGCAGTGAGATTCCCAAGTTCACGCTTTAAATATAATTTAGCTTTTCTCTAATTTGTACCACAAGCTTTGTTTATGCAGTGCTCCTTTTTAAAAGGAAACAAGGAAAGAACAGCAGTGCGTGTGCACTCAGGCACACGTCTGTGCACAGGCTGAGATTTGCTGACACACCACGAGGCTCTGTAGGTTCTGGTTTCTCCACAGAAGCTGTGATGCAGAAGGCACTTATTAAAAACAGCGACCCACATCTTTGGTGATTTCCAGTTGTCAGGTTTTGTCGCTCAGATATCTTAGAAAAATAAATTTCGGTTTTCACCCCCCACACAAAGGATGAAATGGCAACAGTAATTCTTTCATTGACTTTACAGTAGGCTAGATGGTGAGTCCTGTTCCTTTCTTTTCAAACCATTTCCCCACCCCACTTTTTAAGGCTTTAAATTTTAATATGAACTCACTCTCAGATTTTCTCTCTGCCAACATACCACATTGAGCTGTTTATTACTAAAAGATTTTCGGCCTATATAATATGTTGCTTGGAAGAAATCCACAATGGGCACCAGCTCCTTTTTGTTGATACTTCAAACATAAAGAAAAAATACTCAAGATCAGAGATGCATGCTAGCTCAAATAATGTCTCTTCAGCTCTACTTGATATGGGTCATGCAGCATTCTTTGCTCTGCTGCTCAATGAGCATCAAAGAATATTTCATTTTGCCTAATTCAATGTGCATCTTCACCATCATAACCAGCCACTTAAGTTGTCTAAATACACAAGGAGCATTAATTCTACAAGGCAGTGTGCATTCAGAATTTGTCTTACAGGATTTAAGTCTCCACTGGAACTCGGGTCCTTAACTAAACTCATATCTGCCTAATTCTCCTTGTTCAGCTGAAATTTAAAGAGAAATTTTGAAATGAGGTGCCTTGGGGTGATTTTATTGTGATACTTTATTCCCTAATCATCTGTTTTATGCCCAGAAACGGCTGCTGTATCTGAAAATGAACCAGGGGGTGGGGCCGGAGCTTGGGAACTCCCGGGCTCAGTTCAAGCTCCCTCTGATGCTCCGGACAGCGTGGCCCAGGGACACTGCATTATTCCTTTTGTCAGATTAGTTTTTGCTAGCTTGAAGCCAGAAGTTTTTTGCCTTCCCTTCCTCTAACCTGGAGGCTGTACCGGGAATGCTCTTGGCAGGTTTTTGTTTTTTGTTTCCCCCCCGCCTTGAACTCTTTTCGGCTTGGCTTGTTTATTTGTTTTTCGGCCCGTCCAGGGAGCCGGCGGGACCGCCTCGAACCCAAGGCCTCGGAGGAGCTGAACCAGCCCGAGAAAAGACATTAAAACCCACCAACTTCGGCTGCTGCGAGGAAGAGAATCACGCCAGGGATCCAACAGGTTCCCGGCTGCTGTGAACTCTTTTGTCCCCCCTTCCCAGAGGCAAAGAAGGGCAGTTGCCATCTCTGCCTCTGGGCCGCACGGCGCGGCTGGGGGTGCGCTCTAAGGGTCAGGATTTCTTCCTGTGCTCTGCGGGTATCTTGCTTTGTTTATAAACAGTTTTACTTTTTTTCACTTTCGTCCCCTGGTATCCATTTCTCTCACTGGCGGAAGAAAAGGGAGTTATTGAAGCCCCTTCCCTTCAGAGGAAGCGCTCGTTCCAGAGCATTTTCTCCTAAAATTTGTCTCCAAAACTGAGACGTGAGGGAAACCTGGTGTGCCTGCACAACACAATGCTCGTCTTGTGCAAACTGAAGTAAACAGCAACAAAGAGACAACGTCTAAGCTGTCTGGGATTATTACTGGCTCAGCAGTGTATCACCTCCATGACAGAAATACAACAAGGAAAAAAGCAAGATCTTGTTCTGACAAAGTACAGCTAAATACTGACAAGGTTATACTTATCTGTAATGACTCCCCTAAAGGCTGAATGTCTGGGTGCAAAAGAAATGGAATAAAACCCTAAAACTCACAGGTCTTCTGTGATGTGAAAGGAATAAACTCAGAATCTTATTAGTTATTTCAGAAGAAACAAACAGTACCACCCCTTTAGTGTTAACACCAAGGTTATATTTGGAAAGATTTTAACACTTCCACTAAAAGGTTAAATATCTTCCAAATGGAACTGTAGAAGACACCAAGTGCAGAATCTTAAAAGTTTCTAAAAGTACCTTCCAGTGTAACACAAAAACAAAAAACTGGGCTTCAGAGCCAAGCACAAAAAAAATATTCTGGATATCCAACACCCCATTAACTTCCTCCATTAATAAGTCTGGCTGCAGGGTGTAGAAGTGATTTTAGTTATGGTAAAGGGGCAGTCAGACTCAACACTGAGCAAACTGCTGGCTTCCCCTGTAGAGGAAACCTTGCAAGCAGTAACACAAGAACATTTTCTTACAGGAATTTTCTGATCCAATACCTGCTTAAAATAGTGGTCATTTATGGAGAAAAAAAAAGGGCAGAAAATGGGGAAATGCCCTGAAATATTCCAAATATAGATAAAGATTACAATATCTATAGCATCAAAACACTAAAAAGAGTGATGAGCATATGATACATGCACACATCTAAATTGCTACTAAGAAAATTCGATAAAAACCTAAGCAGCCCATCTTAACAGATTTGTAAACCAGAAGAACTAGGACTCCTCAGCACTGAATAGCAGATGGAGTTCTATCAGCTCACACCACACACTGACCCCAATTCCTTAAGAAACTCATATGGAATTCAAGTCCATTATATCTTCAAACTGGATTTTAAATCCCTGAATCGCTCCTCATTACAGCAGCTCCTGCACTTGGAAACACAGAAAGAAACTGTAAGGAGGAACGAGAACGACAACAGAGTGGCAAAGTTAGCTACTGTGTTTTAAGCCTCATACCCAGCTGCACCATCAGTGATGTACTGATTCAGCACTACCCTGGATTCTAGAGAGTGCTATTGCTCAGCCTTAACATTAAAATATTCTAACTTCACATCCTAAGATAGACGGATGTGTGTGTCCAGTATCACAGCTTTTAAGTTTGAATAGTCCAGGCCTTTTACAGACATTCAAAGTGAAGTACGTGTTGTGGGAGGATTACAGCTGTACTGCAAGCCCTCATGGTTTATTAGATCAACATAATGGATCAATTAATTTACAGACTTTTTTCCCCACTAGAGTAGAAGCTATTAATATTCTACATATATTTACTCCTGTAGATTGTGGCTTAATCGATACAGTACTTCAGGCAACATGAAGTACCGTAGGAAATGTAAAGACTCTCAAAGCCAGAGTTTAGGTTTACAGAGTGGGGCTTAGCCTCTCATCACCTTGCAGAAGCACTTAAAAGCTTACAGAAAAGCCCACTGGGGAAGAGAAGAAAATGTGAAGACAATCTACACTAGGAAAGCCAAACATGTACACTAGCACCGAGGAAAGGGGAGAGATTTTAAGAATCATCTTGAATCAGCCTAAGTCCTAGAACTGATGCAGTTACAGCAGGAAGTTCCCGGTGCAGAGCAGGGTGCAGCAGTAATCACAACCATCTGAGGGGAGAGGGGGGCCCCAGCCACGGGTGACCACACATGCTTCTCAAAGCTGACAAGGTTGCTGGGCACTGTCCCAGGATGGCAAATTTCTTCTGAGCTGAGACAAACTCAGAGTCTGCTCAGACCAAACCCAGCCAGCCTGCCCTGGGCTGTGGACAAGCCCTGCTCAGGAAAAAAAGGACTCTGACTCCTGCTTTTCAGATCTCTTGAGTAAAAGAAACCAAGTTGCTGATGAGAACTCCTAGGCTTCAGAGTCACTGATAAACCCCATAAATTCCAGAAGAACCATGGCTGCATGTGACTCCAGCTCTTCTGTTGCTGACACCCAGAACAAACATCACTGCTCAGATCATGGCCCTTTTCTCCTGCGTGCTTTAGACGGCCCTGCCGGTGATCACAGGTCCTCTCTACAGAGCCTCACCTACAGAAGGAGAAGGCATTTCAGATTGAAAGATATGAGAAAAGACCATTCTCACCCACATCAATTTCAATTTCTCTGCTCTTACATCAATAAGGAAGTCTGTCCAATTCACAGCTGTCTATGCAGGTGCGTTATTAAGCCAAAAGATTAGATGCTTTGCTTCTTGCATACCCATTCCAACCCTGCTCCCCAGGCAGCTTTTGCAGAAAAGTGATTAAAAATGGAGAGAGACAGTTCAAAGGGAGGTCTCAATTCTGAAAGATAGCATATCCCTCCTCTTTCCCCCCACCCCAATTTTCTCATTCCCCTTGTGTTCCTCAAGGCTCGTTACCGAGGTGCTCAGCACAAACAGAACTAGATTTTAGACTGGGCTGCCATCTGCATGCTGAAACGTTCCCTGCTTTTACAGAGCCTTTAAAACAGGCCTTTTTCCGAGACCACACAGCAGAGAGACTACAGCTGTAGCTGTCAGCCGTTCTGACATTATCCCTGCTCCTATATGCACTCATAGCTCTGCAATATTAACAAAATAACAATGTTTGCACTACTCATGGCGAATCTGATCCACTTTCACTCCTGCAGGTTAATGAAACAGGATCTGTGAGAATACAGTTCTGCATGCGATGTGCCTAGAAATTCACTCCTTGATCTCATCCATGGCCACACGCTTCCCTAACTAATACATAATGCTCAAAGAAGACAGAATTAACAGGAAAATACGACATACCAGCTGTCAGGCTCCTTATAAAACACTGTCTACAGTTTTCCACTTAGAAAAAACAGTTCCAGAGAAGTCAGACACAGCACTCGGCCATCAGCAGAGGCAAGTTGCTTTCACTGAACTCGGCACCATCTCTGTTCCTTAAAGTGATAAACAGATTCTTGATGGAGATTTTTTTTCCCTTACATAACCAGAGACTGGACTTTACATATACATATTGCCAGATTGGTCTGGGTGAAAATAAGAATATAATTAAGTGAGCAAAGAGACAATATCCCCCCAGAATGTGAGAACCATGAGAAACTGCTTATAGAATACTACTTTGACACATTTTATGGAAATCTTGAAAACAATGGAGTTTTGTTCTGATGCAGCCAAAATAAAATTAAAATACATATTTTATGTGCCCTGAAATTTCTCTGTCAAATAGACATCCTTGTTAATTAACTGTTACATAAAACAAAGAAAAGAGGGGTGGAAGGAACTCTCTGTAGCACTTTTGGGGTGGAAAGGATTAGCCAAAACCCCTACAGAAGTTTCTAACACACAGCCTCTCTCACCAGCTTTGTTACAGAATATAACACATCCCTCAGTCCTCCACCAATTCCAAGGGGGTTTACCAGATGCCAGAGGAAACTCTCACCATCAAAGCTAGTAAAAAGATTTTCCTTATTCTCAGCAAGGGCAGGATCTCTTATCTCTGTTTTCTTTTCAAGGCTGTTTAAAGGAAAGATTTATTTTTAGTTGGACATCCTGAAAAGCAAATTGCCTCTTAAAGTGCCTCTTTATTTTGTGATACACTTTAAATGTTCACTTTCTCTTCCAGCACTAAAAGAGCTCCTGATAAATAGCTTAGACTCTCATTGTTTGAGGAAGGCTTAGAAATGAAGAGCATACACCGTTTCCCATACAGCTCTTTAAGGCTGTTTAACAATTGTTCACAATTTAGCATCCCTTGATATTTTCAGTTTGAAGTGAGAGATTACTCAGAGCCTGAATGTTTCAGAGAGCAGGAATAGCCCATGCACTATAAACGCATTATTTGTAGTTCTCACAGTGAGTACAACTTCTCAGCCTTTTCCCTCAGACACATGGGTCAAGGCCACCAGCCCCAGCCATCTCTGGCAGCTTCCCACCTCAGCCAGCAGGGATGACTAGCTGCACCTGCTCCTTGGGACTTTCCCTCCACCTCTGGACCCACAAGGTCACCACAACCCAGAACATATAAAATTTTGAACAGCCTCTTCCCTTCCAAAGGCCACATAGGAAACCCTGTTCTCCACAGCTTTCTGATTAGTGTAACAAGTAGTCTTCTCTCCACAGGAAACAGCTGAGAACAGTCAGAAAAAAATTACTCTGCCTATGCAAACCAACCAAAGAGGAACATCCCATTCAGACAGCCTGGATGCTCCTGCCTTCTCCAAGCAGGCAGAGCATCCCAAGGGGTACAGGCCTCACATGCTGTCCCCACTGCCTCCTCCTTGCTCTCCAGCAGCCTATCTGCATCCCTGCTGGGCTCCTCACACACACGCTGCCTCCAGCGGCTGCCTGACGCTTCCAGACACACACACTCTAAACCCTCCATGGCTCAAGCTTATCCCACAGTGGCACAGCACAACACCCACGAGATCCTGTGACCAGCAAGTGTGTTCCTACCTGCCTCCACTTCCACACTCCTCTGCAGCCCCATCCAGGCTTAAGGCTGCCAAGCCCAGCTTCTTCTGAGGCCCATGCCTCCAGCCTCCACCAAACCAGGGATCTCCCTCCTCCTTCTCCCACACCACCAACGCCTGGCTGATCAGAAGTGATCTGTGCCATAAGAACAGCCCTTCTTGCTGAACTCACCTTCGCCACACCAGCCTATGAATCCCTCCTGACCCCTTCAGGCTCTTTTTTGATCTGACTTCTGTTTGCAGAATGGTCAGTCACCCCGCACTAGTTTCCAAAGGCTTCAGCTACTGCACTGCTTCAAAGTGCAGCCACCAGACTGGTGGCTCTGAAAATTAAAAGGCTTTCCATTGCTCTGCGAGATACAGAGCAGTTCAGACAACATTGGCTGATGCCATTCACACACTGAGGCTCCAGCAATTGTGTGGCATCCACTAAAACTGACTCAAGCTGGCTAAGTGCGTTAATGTGGCACACCTGGCCTTCCATCCAACCTCTCGTGCAAGCAAATCTTCCTCCCTTTTCCCTCCCCCCCATTTAACTGCTAAAGCATCTATCACCAAACAAGTTGAAGACAAACCTCTTATGAGCTTCCAGGTACTGTAAAAGGGAAAAGGTGCTCTGCAGAGAACTCTTGAGCCTTACAAATGGAACAAAGATTCATCTCTCTCTCTCCTGTGCTCGCCTGCAGCCCAAGTAGGTGGGTGAGTATAAAGAAGCCTTGCTATCAGCTAACAACCCTGAACCTTCACAGCTGACCACCACTCCCCCATACCCAGGAGAAAGCAAGAAGTGCACGCACACCCACACCTGTGGGATATGAGCTTTCCACCCTTGGCCACCAGCTAGAAAGCTTTAGTTCAGGAGAGGAAGGTGTCCCCTCGCAGACTCGGATCTGGAGCACGCTGGAGGTGCAAGCTGCTGCCTAGCAACACAAGCACTCTGCAGAGAGGTCGGCCCAAGCCCTCGTCCTCCCACTGCAAGAGGTCTCCTGCGCCCAGAGAAACATCCTCTGAAGAATGCGATCCTTAGTAATTTCTCAGAAAGCCATCCTGCACATGGGCAGTTACAACCCCTGACGGATCACGGGCTCGCTCCTGAAGACCACTGCCTGTGCCTAGGTGAGCTGCCAGAACTCTCCACCTCTCATGCTCACTGCACATGCATTGTACCCCACTGGCTCAGGGAGCCCAAAATCCCAAATCCCTGCGTGTCCCACCGTCTCCTCTGCAGTCACTCTGTTGCAAAGCAAGCTCTTGACTCGCTATCAGCTTCCACCCCAAACTTACCTCCTGCCTCGGGTCTGGCATGAGCGAAGCTTTCCAGACACCTCATCCCCCTCAAGGCTGGCCCGCTCCTGCTTCCGGAGGGAACCTCCTTCCCATGCACTACACAGAATCAGGGCAGGCAGTCACCTGCTCTTACGGACGCCACAAAAAGCCACGCAGCTGCACAGATTTAGCCCTGATGAGAATCAACGTCCCCCCGTCCCCCCCCCCTTTTTGACACGGACAGGAAGCGTTTAGGGCGAATGAATGCCTGTCTGGGGCGTGAATGCAACAGCCACACTCACACAGCAGCTGGGCACGGTGAAGCTGCCCTTCCCCACAGCAGCTCACCTCGCCTGCACCCACCACTAACAATGCCCTGAAAAACCTCCAATCTACTGCACTTCGGCAGTAATACTGATTACAGTATTGTTATTATTCCGCCAGTATTGATATTAATCCGCCAACCATACACAGACGCTAAAAACACGCTACTGTTTTTTAAATACTCAGGATAAAAACAAGAGAGTATAAGCACTGCCGAGGAGCTCTACAAAGTGCTGGCTCCTGCCACAATGGGTTTTTCCTCACGGTAAAAACCCAAGTTTAGGTGTTAACCCAACAGGGGCAAAAATTGCCAAAAGTACACAGACCTTACTATAACTTTGAGAAACCGCAGCTTACAGCATTTTCCACCAGAAACTTTTGATTCTTTGAATCCTAGCAGAGACAGCAGTCCAGGGACAGGCTCTCTGAAAACAGCCGCTGAATCCAAAGGACTTGAGAAATGTTTGGTGCCCTTCAGCAGATTTCCATCAGACTCCAAAGGAAACCAGAGCAGCTTTATTGTCACGGAACTTTCAGAGGCAAACAGAGATTTCAAGCCCCACTGTTCAGCACTCACCACGGTAGCTCAGAGCAGCCAAGCCTCCAAAGCACCGGCACCTCTTCAACACACTCCACTGAGCTGCAGCATCCCAAACGGCAACTGCTCTAGTGTTTTTATTTTTAATCCCCAGCAGCAGCACTTTTCCCGGGAAGCCCCACATGCGTTCGCAAGGCTGAGTGAAGGTACCAACCGAGACCCCCACTTCGTGACAGAAAACCTTCCTGGCGCCTCCAACAGCAGCAGGGCTCGATCCCGGGAGCGGCGGAGCGGCCGCGCCGCTACGGACGGCTCCGGCCCCGAGCATCGGCTCCGAGACCGGCGGCACCGGGACGTGGAGCCGGAGCTGCGGCGGTCCCCGCCCGGAGCCCCTCGGGAGCGCCCCGACACCAGCGGGACTCCGGGGTCCCTCCGCCCGCCCCGGAGCTGCGCGGAGGGATGCTGCAGTAGCCGCACCTCTGCCCCGTCCCGCGCACGGCGGAGGGACGAACTTTTCTTTTACCGAGGGAATTTTTTTTTCTTTTTTTTAAATAAGAAAAGGTCGGTGCCGCGAGAAGCGCCGCGCGCAGGGCTCACCTCCACAGCAGCTCCCCTCTAGGGCTCCATGCCTGCGGGCTGCGGGCGTCCCCCGCCGCGGAGGCAGTGGGAGAGCGGAGGCGGCGGGGCGGTCCCGGCCCGTGTGCGCGGTCCGTGTCCGGGCGCGGCCGCTGCGCGGGGCGCGGAGCGGG
>VZTR01027100.1:108213-201787 GCA_013400775.1 Chaetops frenatus | reverse complement strand
GGGCCGGGCTGGGCAGAACTGCCCCGCTGGCCCCGACCGGGAACAGACTGTCACGGGACCCGTGCGGCCCCGCAGGTGTCTCCGATCTCGGCAGACGAAACGGCCGAGAGAGGGATGGAGGGAGCGGCAGCAAAGGGCTGCGGAGGGGTCGGTGCCTTACCGGGGATCGGCCACGGCGCGGATCGGAACGGGAGGCACTGAGCAGCCCCGCGCCGGCGGTAGCGCACGGTGCCAGCGCACACAGGGGCCAGGGCTGGGGCTCCCCGAGGGTCGCAGGCGAACGCCGACACTTCGAGAGCATCACGCGGGGCCCTTCCGCCCCTGCCCCGGGCACTGCTGCCCTGGCCTCGGGCTACTCGCACAACTCGCAGCGGTTTCACTGCCGTGGGCAGAGGGACAGCTTGCCCCAGGGGTTACAGCGTCTACCCTGAAGGGAGAAGCCGTTTTCAAACCTTCTGCGCATTTTCACACCATCATTAGCATCAATTTATTTAACCAGACTGCCTTGAACTGGACCAGGCTAAGTTTCTCCTCCCTAACTCTGCTTCTGTCATGGCACATCCGTGCTTTCCACAGAATGGTAGTGTTATTTTTAGTTTCCCCGTGCTGCGTTTTATTCACTTTTAAATATCTTAGAATAGCTCCTTGCAGACTATAATCTACTGCATTTTGCTCAGATTCACAGGAGGACACAGTTTTGTCAGGCAGCTGAGATACAGGCAGAAAAATCACGGGGCAAATTTCTGTAGCTGCACTTTAGGACTTCACAGTGGCACTGCTTAGCCTGAGTGGGGCTGTGTCACAGCTGTGTAACAGGGTGTGTGATCGTCCCTCTTGCACCTCTTGTGACCGCTGAGAGGCTGCAAGCACTGAGCAACACAGCAGTGAGAAGCTTAAAACCTAAATACCAGCCAGCCCCACAGGAAAGTGTCTTCCTCGGGAGACCCTCAGCATCCTGCCCTCAAGCCAGAGCAGAGGAGAAAAGCCAGATCCTGCTCAGTTGCACACTGCTCACCTCAGGTATGCATCAGCATCTTTGCAATTATTGATGTCAAAGTCAAGAAAACACACGGCTCTGCCTTTGGGTCTTTCTCACATGTGCAGAGCTGACAATTAGAAACATTGTCTTGCTACCTACAGGCAAAGCAGATTTGAACTAGATACCATGCAAGGACAACAAAAGTAGCAGCATTTTTTTGGCATTTCTGTGAGTATAATCATCCTCTAAAGCTTTGTAGGCTCAAGGGGACAGTGTTCAGCCACGCTGACCTGCAAGGCCAACAACAGCCAAACACGATGACTTTTCCCAGTCCCAGACATGGGGAGGACTCAGGCACAGTCAAGGTATTCTTACATACAGTAAATGAGCAAAATTATTGTAGAGCAGGAATGTGACAAAAATCAATAAACATCTTACTGCCTGTATAATTCTTTTAACTAATTTGAAGGAGACAAAATATTGCCAGGAGGCCTCACTCCTCCAGGTCACACAGACTTCCCCAAGATGCTGATACCTTTGCTGCAATTCATAACCTCTGACACTTCAGCTACTCCTTCAATTCTCCTGGCATGATTACAGTGTAAGAGTGCTATATTAAAAATTATTTATCAAGTCACTTACTAAAGTGACCTTTTAGCTGAATTAAAAGATTTAAAGCCTAGAAATAAAACATCCCATGGACACGATAGAGTTAGGTGAAGCTGTATTTAATGGTATCTTGGAATTATACTTCAAATGCATAAAGTGGTATCACTAGACATTCTTCAACATTTTATACCAAGTTAAAAAACATTAATTATTATAGTCACCATATGAACATATATATTATTCATTAAAAAATAGGGGAATATATCACTGACCAATTTTTTGTTTTAAAAGTAACATTGTTTCCCTTATTCTGATGTTTTCCTAGCCTATTGTGGAATAGGAAGGGGAAGAGGAATGTGGTATTGATGGAGTTGGATACAGAGCAGAAAAGATCAGCCTTCAGAGGAGCTGTAGGAACAGCCTGCCATGCACCAAGCCTTACACTTGTTTCTGATGTAGCACTAAAGGAGCAAAGAGACCTGCATTAGCCTTTGTTTCTAACCTCTTTTTTGTTGTTTTTTCATGTCTGCTAAAGCAGGTCAGGAGCCCCAGCTAAGACCTGCCAGGTGCACTGTGTTGTAGACACACTGAACAAAGAGAGAGTTGACCTCAATAAAAATGGGAGAGAGAAAAATTATTCCCACTGTCATATCTGTCCATACTAGGAAGGGATGACCAAAAAGGCCAGTGAACTTGAGCAATGCCAAGCAGTAAATCTGTGAAGAGCCAGGAACCAAATGCATAATTTCAAAACCCGTTTAGTTCTCCAATCCTTGATTTGCTGAATTTCTCAATTTTTTTCTGCTAACCAAATTATTTCATGAAGGGGTATTCTAGGGCTTTAATCCAGTGTCAGAGGATTCAGTGAAAAGGATTGTTTTCCACTGACTTCAGTTAGCTTTGAAAGAGTCTAGTAGACTTTTTAAATCCATTTTAATCAATCTATGTGTGGACTCATCCACATCCATTGCAATTAGATTGTAGCCAAACATCCTCATCTGACAGCCATCAGCTGAGGCTGCTCTCCCAGCTGCTCTTTTCTCACCTCCCAAGGCCTGATGGATCTGCTGCTTGAGTGTGTTGCACCCTGTCCCTCTTCAGTCAAATGGGAAAGGTTTGGCTTGACTTTAAATAACAGAAATTAAAGAGCTGTCAGATGAGCAGCTTGCTGGGGTACATAATGAGCAGCCTCCAGCAGGAAGAAGGTAGTTTAGGGGGCATGAGTTGCCCTTAGGAACCCCACCACTAACACAGCTACTTCCAGAAAGGTCCATCCTCCATGCTGTGATCAGGAGAGCCCCAGCCTTGCTGTGAACCTCTGCTTCTGAGGCTGCATAATTCTCACATCTTTCTTGCCTGAATGGGAAGATGACAGGATGAGAGGATTTACAGCTGTGTAAAGTCACCTGTATTGACTTTATGTCTCGTCTTTCAGATACAGCAGCATGGATTCAGGTCTGATCTTTGGAAAATACAGCCACACATGAAAACTATGCATGTGTGTGTGTATGCTCCTGCTCAGAAGACACCCTGTGATGATCATCATAAGCTAGAGGAAATAAGGCTGAAAGCTAAGTCCATCTCTGGAAAAACCATCAGCTCTTCCCAGCCATTAATTTCAGCAGTGATGCAAAGCTGCAGGTGAGCAAAATCATCCAGCCTGCCTCAGCCCAGGTGAAAGTTGCAGGGCTCCAGAACATCACCCCAGCTGCCTCCAGCATCTCCAGCCCCTCTGTGTGCTGCTGCCCAGGGCCCTGTGCTCTGCCAGCAGCACCCACATCCCTGGAGCAGGGAGAGGTGGAAGTGCTGAGCATGAGGAGGGGAGATGCTGATGCTGCAGCAGCAGAGCACAGAAGGGAGCTCATCACAGAGGGGCTTGGCAGGGCTGTGTTTACATGGGACAAAAGCCAGAGCAAAGAGTGCCTCCTGTGGAGGGCATGACGAGGACATCAACAGCCAGATAATGCTGGATGAGGGATTAGCTACAGGAAGGAATAAACTGAAAAGGAAAGAATCCTGCCTGGCTTGTAGCAGCCATGATTCTGATCATCACTTTTTGAGAGACAAACAGAGCTGCATGGTAACATATTTCCTATTCAGCTCTGCAAAGAGGGATTATTAATAGAGTGCCAATTCCCTTCAGTTGGAGGGACTCGCACAGTAATGTCACTGCTGCTGACTGAAGTTGCACACACAGTGTATAAAGCAGCAGTAAATGCCAAGATTTCAAATTTCATTTTGCATCTGACATTCTCCTGGGTTATTTCAAGTGAAAGATAAATGCACTGTCTTCCAAGCAGTAATCTTATTTGATACCAACAACATACACAAGTAGTTAAGTTTGAAATACAGTAACTTTCTCACTTTTATGCTTGAAAGCTGAAGATAAAATTATTAAGCATTTTGCATGTACAGAGTGTAAGAAGACTAACTGCTCTGCATAGGTGTATGGATGGGAAAATAAGAATTTCTTTCCCCAAAGAATAACACAACAGCTTTACAACACAGGTAACATTTTCCTGCAGTAGGTATTATATTTCTGTAAAAGAGTAAAAAGATACAATGTATTGACTATTCACCTGTTTCTCTTGACCGGCCAACAGCAGAAAGGGAATCACTGTTTGAGATTAATTAAAATCAGACACAAATCCTAACTTTGCCTTAATCCAGCAAAGAGCTTGCTAGGGAAACTGCTCAAATGGGGAGCCTTTTTTCACGTGCAGAATAGTTTCTAGAGCAGAAAAGTAAAATACACTAATAGATAGTGGAAATATGCTTCTATTTCCCATTGGGAATTTCTCAGGCAAGACTAAGACAAATGTTGCCTTTGCTTGTTTCATTCACATTTTGGTGGGAGAACCAATGATCAGCTAAAAGAGGTGAGGAGGGGTAAAAATAATTATCACACTCAAACTCTTGTACTGGTGATTTCTGTCCTCTGGATGGGATGCAGCTACACAATCAAATCAGCAGTTCTGAGACTTCTGGTGAGTACCAACAGCATCCTAAAGCACATCAGCACCTAGTAATAAAGTCCTCCATCAGCTCCTTGTTTCTCCTCCCTTCATCCCCTTTTCATTGTGCTGATCTATCAGCACAACTGTGATTGGCAGAGACAGAGATACAGATAAAATGCAAGTTATGCTTCTCCTAACCTCTTGTGGGATTGAGAGAAGCTAATCAATGTTGCATTCACTGGTATTCCAGAGATCATTTTTGTTTGACAGTATCTAATCACAATTGCAGAAATCCCACCGCAATAAAGAGTTGGCAAACTCATCTTGGAACGGCTCATTTGGTACAAACTTAGATTATATTTTAACTTCAGTGATGAGAAAAAAATGAGACAATGACAAGCACAGTTGGGTTTAGATGCCATAAACTGAGGAAAAAGAGGTAAGTTACCTAAAATTATCTCATCACATTTTGTTCTCATAAAATGCCAAGTTCTGCCAGTGGATGGTTTAAAAATCCTAGTTTAAGAAGTAAAAGGAAATAAAACCTAGAAATCAACAAATACCAATATTGATCTCTGTTTTTCTGTCGCAGATTTATTCTTCCCTCTCCATTTTTTGTTGGTGCTTCCAGAAAAGAAGAAATTAATACAGCACTTTTTTTTTAACTTCTTTGTGTTTGTAGCACACAACAGAAGTCTTAAATCTGGTTATAAAAATGGACCTACTTTGCATTCCTGTTCTGCCCAGGTTATCATATTTCAGGCTGCAGAACAGAGCAAATCATAAGTATGAAAGGAAGGGTACCACAAATGGTCTGAAACTCTGGACTGATAGCACAAACACATATATTAATTTTCTGGACAGAAGTTACACGTATTTGGTTGAATAATGGATTTTCCAGGTCAGCTGACAAAAGGAGAAGAAAAATGTTGTTCCAGATGAAAATGAAATGGAGTTTCAGGGCAAGGGAGGTATGTGGTAAAAATAATAATGATCAACTTTCAGTGTTGTTTCACATCCTTGTTCACAGACAGATAAATTGTGTATTAAACCTACATACCTCAATCACACAGTGAACAGGTGGCTCTTTTCGAAGTTGACCAGCTCCATGACTAAAATGTGAAGTTCAAAGTTAAATTCCACAGTCTGATTCTTTCCCTTTCCAAGAAGACAACTGGGTTTTGGCTCAAACAGAAGCACTGGGCTGGCCTGCCATGCAGAAAAGGAGAATTTCCTGTTCCCACTTATGCCTCACAAGGGTACTCCCTGGCCCTGCACACCCACCTGGGCTGCCAGGGAGTGCTGAGTAGGCAGGCAGGTTAAATGAGCCGTGGTGAGCCCCCAGCACAGTTCCTGAGCAGGGCAGCTCCTGCCAAGCTCCATGTGCGGAGGGCTGGAGCCAGGAGCTGCAGGAGCCTAGCTTGGCTCCTCTGAGCACATCCCTCTGAGGCCATGGCAAAGGGGCTCATGTGCCAAGACCCCTTCTCAAGCCCTCACTTCACCATGAGGGTAAAGATCCTCGAGCTTTTCTGCAGCAGAGAATTTGGCAGAAAAGAGGTTGCTTTGTTTTTCTAGGGGTACGTGCAAGAAATACGTTTGGCAAGAGAAAGGTGCTGTGCCCTTGCACACCTGCACATCCACCCATCCACCTGGCAGGCTGCTCTAGCATGACCTGTTCAAGTGGCCCTCCAATTCAGCTCATCACTAATTCAATTCTGGTGTCAGTGTTTCAATGTCTCTTTAAGCATCAGTGAGCACGTCCTATAAAGNAAAAAAAAAAAAAAGGAGTCAAATATACTGGCAGCCGTATACATACATTTTTGGTAGCTAAAATATATTTTCTACAACTTTATCTGTTTTAATGTCTGGTAATAAACTCTTTCCAGGACATTTGTTTCCAGGCTTTGTCATCCTCAGTTGTCCATACATTTGAAGGCACTGAATTACCCTCTCCCAGTACATCTGCAGAGAGAAACATTTATGGAAATAAAGGGATATGATTTAATTTCAGACTCAAAAACTAAACAGTGCTGTTATGGTTTTTCTCACTGTGTCTGAGCCAGTCCTGCCCTCCAAACTGTCAGTAGTTCATTTCCTCAAAAACAACATGTTATCAGAGAGAAAAATTGAAACAAGTCAGTGAAACTGGAGCTAATGGCTTTAAAAACACCTTTGACTGCCAATGCTTTTGGTTTGTGATAACATGGTAATATTCTAAAATTGGCTTGAGTTTCTGTAAGAAGCTGTTAAGTGTATTTCAGACTTGAATATTTCTTACCTATGTAAAAATGCCAATATTTGGAAATACAAAACACACTGCAGTTACACCTGTCTTAAAGGAAAAAAAACGTGCATGCTGAAACTACTTGCTTAAATTCTGTTTTGAGTATTAATATTTCTTGTCAGAAAACAGGTGGAAGACAAGCACACAGATATCTCTTCTCCACACAGGCACACACTGCTCATGCTCTCCAGCCTCCACCTCCATCAAACCTCCAGTGTGCAGCTTCCATTAAACTGCCCAGGGTAAGGGGCACCCCTTGTACTTCCAAAAAAAAGAAACCACAACCAAAATTTGGAAAACAATGTACAGCACCAGCTGCCCAAGCAGAGCAGACATGTCAATTGTCTTGGAATTAAATAACCACAACTTTGGAGCAGGCAGACTGGAGGCAGACTTATCCTGAGTAGAAGAATCACAGCATTAACTTCAAGCACTTCATAGGATCCAAAGAAACCACCTTTGAGGTGTAAACCCTACAGTCTGAAACCTTCTGAGGGGTCCCAGGACTTAAGGAAAGGTCAGGAGCTGGTAAACAGAGCTCCTTGCTGAGCTAGGGAACAACATGAAGAAGAGTCAAACAGCAGTGTGAAATGGTGGGTGAGGGAAACATGATCAAAACAACCAAAAACTGAAGCACAGGTTGCATCCTGGTGGAGAAAAGCTGGTCAGCATCTCTCATGACCATGAGAGGGGGAGTGGAAGCAGATTAGGTGTAAAACTGAGTGAAAATCATGCTTTTTTGGGAGGTTTCTGGGGGTTCAGCATACTTAGAGGGCCATGTAGAGGTTGTTCATTAAAAGTCCTCAGGTTGGAGGAGTTGCTCAAACACCTCTCCCCATGCAATACACCCAACAACACTTCTCTGGAGGGGTGAAGACAGACCTGGTCAAACACTGAACTCTGCTAACACAAAGGGAAACACAGAGAGTGCATCTGGGGGGAAATGGGAAGAGGGGCAGGAAAAGGGTCACAGGAAGCACCATGAACATTATTAGAGATGCTGTGAGGAATATCAGTGTAAAGACCACTACCACAGTACATTTACTAGCATCAATCTAACTTGAAAGCTACAGACTGATTGACAGCTTTCTGAAGTACATTTCAAGTCCAGTACCCTTCCTAAATCCTTGTGTTAAATCCTTGGACTCAGTGCTTCAGATTGTCAATGCTTTTCCTGTTGAGGGTACCCTGGGGGTCACTGTCATTTCTCCATTCCTGAGAGGGACTCAGACTGTGTCATGGTCTCTGGAGGGATCAGAGGTCACTGAATCATGTCCTCCCTAGAGTAATCAGAACCAGAAAAAAAAAATTAGAAATACCACTTTCTGCAATGAAGAGGGAAGAAAATTATTAAGCAATCCTCAATTTACTGGGTAACTTTAGGGGTGACTTTTCCATTGCTCCTCTGACAGAGCTTAACATCCCTTCCTCTGCCATATTGTCCCCACAAATCTGGTGCAGCTAAGGCAGCAGAAGTAATCCACTAAGGGTGATGAATGCAATATATGATGCCTTCAAAAAGTTCTTAAATCAAGGTTTCTGAAAAATAAAAATTATAGAGCAAGAATCAGCGTTCAAGGGCAGTCAACCAGATGTCTGAATTATGCCCTGCTTTTAAAATATACAGTGGATAACAGTTTTAAAATTGTCCCTGTAAAAGCTTCTATGTGTACCGTACCTTGACATTAAGTCCTCCCCAAAGTACTTACCTTCAGGATTCTTCCCATTTATTGGTCTTTTTTCTGCTTCAAAATAATCAGAGCAGCTGCTCTAGTATGTAAAAAGAAAAAAAAAAAAAAGCAGACAAATGATTTACTGCCAAACTCCGAGTGAGGAAAAGGGCACACACACATCACTGCAGGCAAGAAACAAGCAAAGAAAAATGACTGAGCAACAGAGGGGAGGCAAGAGGGAAAAGGTGTGGGCAGGATAGGGAGTTAGTAGCTGATAACTCATTAATGTGTGTACAAGGCCAGTTTGATATCAGGGAGGCTGTTACGGGATTACAGTGGAATTATGGCATATATATACAGGCAAAAGAGGCCATTAGCTTCAAAGAACCACTTATTCATCCTTTTGAGTAAAAATCAGCAAGCCCTGAGTTCACAAAGCACATAGGAAAATGTTGTATCTCAGTAATAAAGTGTCAGAAGAACCTCAAAAAACAGCAATAAGTTTCTTTTAGTTCCAAAGATTTTCCCTAATGATTGCCTCTGGATTTACAGTAGTTTCATTTTTACTGACCCATTCCTTTATGGAATTCTCCATGTACCTGCCATTCTGCACACCCAGAGCTGAGGCTATTCCCTCTCTCATTGGTGGTCATCTATCAGCAGGCTGAAAAGCGTTTGCCTTTGCCTGTTACATGAAGATCACTTCAATTTCTTCCCAGGAACTTCACTCTCGGCAAATTCTTCAGTTCTTGGCTAAACCTGACAGCTGATCACCAGCCTGTATTGAGTATGTGAGCACTGCAGAGCTAGGCTCTTTCTAAATCAAATTGTCCCTGAGAACCACTAACAAAGATGTGCCCTAACAAGTAGCAGTACCTTTAGTTCTTACCTGTGCAGCCCTGGGTTGGGTTAGGGGTTGCACCTTGGTTATTTATAAAAGGGAAGTTTTGAGCCAGTGTGTCAGCAGAGAGCAATGTAGGAAAAGAAAGCTGGCTACAGAAAAATATCAGGGAGCCACATCAGCACTACTGTGATCCCAGCTCAGGCAGGAGGTGAAATTCCTGAGGCACCACTTCACTCTGCCCAGGGACAGCACTGCAGCTTCACAGTGTCCTTGGAGATGAACCTCCAGCCTGCAGCAAACCCACAGCACATGAAGGCTCACCCTCACCCCCAAGGGTAGGAGCTTCTCACATCCACTCCTCCAGTCTTCTCCAGAGCCACTTGTTCACCCTCCACTCACTGTCCAGCCCAGACTACAAACACTGCTGTCCTCCTGCTCTGGAAATATTTTCTCCAACACTGGCAGTCCAGCCTAGTGAGGAAAAGCAGATTTGGTCCCTTAGCATGTCACTTCATGTTTTGCAGTAAGAAATTTAGATTGCACATATTTAATTAACAGAAAACACAGATAAACAAACAGATTGGTTACTTCAATTATATGCACAGTGCCTGCAGGGTTACAATTAAAAACCACAAAGAAAGATAACAGTCAAAATGGGTAAAAATATGCAGGGGAATACAATCTGCATCTTACATTAATGACAATTAAAAACACCTCTCCAACAACTGTGAAATGAGGGAGGTTATTCTTGGCAAATGAGTGTAATAAAAAGTTTTTTAGCCATCTGTAAATAACATTAACCTGGTGCAGCTTTACATAATTAAATAACTTCCTTGTGAGTATTGCACAGACCCATCTTCACAGAGAGGGAATAACTGGTCTAAAATAAAAACAGAGAAGGGAGGAAAGCAGAAGCTCTCCATAAATTTACTTAAATTTCTCCCAGAGGCAATTTCTCCACAATCCCCTGAATTTCACGAAGTCAAGCATCTGTTTTCCTTGCAGCTTAACTTACTGAAAGAAGCATTACCTGCACAAATAATCCTCTCTCTAAGCAGCTTAACAAGTTTGTGTAAATGTTTGAGCTGCTGTAAAGTGGCAAGAAAGTCATTTGATATCCTATTCAGATAGGTAAACAAGTTTCTGTTATTTTGAGTCCCTCCACTATTTGCATTACCAGGTGGATTAGATGAATACTCTGTGGGATGGCTCTTCTGGGTGACATGATTCATGTGTAGCAAAAGGTTCAAAACTGGGAGTGAAAAGTGGTTTCCAATTCAGTGATTTTAATAATTAGGTGCAAACCCAAGTCCTTTGAATGACTTAATTTGTATTTAGTAAGAATGTTAGTTAGACCAATTATCAAAATTCACTGTTCAGCTGCATTTGAAAATTAAAATGGCCAACAATGCCAGCACATTGAACTCCCTGGCTCCTCCCCTGTGTAAACTAGTTGTTTGTAAAACAAACACCAGAGTTATTTCTGTTGCCTTCTGTATTCAATAGATGCCCGCTGAAAGATGGACCAAGTAGTGTGATGTTTTTGGGATGTTTATTGACAGGAGGCACAGATATTTATACTATTCTAGCTCCTACATAACAACTTCTAATTGTTCTGTCTATGTGTGATTCAGTACATAGCAGGCCACAGTGCATACCTTGCCTTTTGCACAATTACTTATCACAGCAGGCTGTTCGGTTCTTTGGGAGGGGGACACAGTTTCTGCAGTTCCTTCTTTATGTGTCTTTCTGTATCTTTCCCAATTTCTGCAGTTCTCTCTCACAGCTCTTGCTGTACAATCTTCAGTAACTCAAGCGTACTGTTCATGTCATTTAACTCATTCTGCACAGTGACATTATCTGACTTTTTACTTTCTTCCTCTTCATCTGGTCCTTTTCTTCTCCTAAGCACCTGTGGGACTATCTCCCCCTTACAAAATAAAGCTTAAGAAAACCCCAGCTTTCCATTCAAAGGTCTCCATGGGACTGAAGGCATCTCATTGACCAAATTTTTTTTCTGTAATAGCTTTAGAAGTAAGAACTCCACTAGAATTGCAGTTAGATTCCTCACTCAAAATAAGCCAAAGTTCTTTTCTGGTTTGAACATGGATTTCAGTGACTGTATCAGAAATCTCCAGAGACTGAAAGGATTCTGTTTTATTACATCCATCCAAAACCTGTCTGAGAAAACAAACTTCCTGCCTTACCAAGTGCCCAGGTATTCCTGTGAAGTTGTGCAGTGATCATCACCTAAGATTTAATTGTATTAATGGGATGAAGTTAAATAATCTGCTAGATTACAGTGAGTATCACTGGATCATTATTTGCAATTTCTCAGCCACAAAAACATAGTTTGACTGGAAGTAATTTAGTACCAAACACTCCAGGGAAAAATTCACCTGATGTCTTAATGGTTCTGACCCCCAGAATTACAATTTAGGAATAAGGTTTAGTTAGGCACAATCTCCTCTGATAAAATGAGTAAAACACTTGCTATATCATAACAAAACAGGGAGTTTGCTTTCTCAAGATAGCTGATTCCAAGGAAAGTACAAAAATAAATTGTGAATTCTGAGCCTGCACAGTCATTTCAGAACACATGGTTCAACAAGCCTCATCCACCTTTACCCTACCTAGCACCTCTTAGCAGAAATCTGAAAGTTAAATGTTGTTCTTGATATAGCCTTCCATTCATGTTTTAGAAGATTTTTGAAGCAAATTTCTTGCTTCTGAAACAAAGCCACCTCTGATTTCTATCTAAAAGGTGAAGTTCAATTCCTTTTAAATGAACTGAATAGCTCCAATTAAAGTAGTGGGTAAAAAAATTCATCAGTTCTGTATTTAAGGGTATCTCATAACAACACTGCACCCTGTGGAATTGATTTCCAGATTAAGTTTTGCAATGCATAAAAATAACTCATTTATCTATTTCAAGCCTGCCACCTTTGAGTTCATTGGGCATTTCTTTCATACACTGCAAACATGCAGTGAGGAATAGCCCTGCTGACCTCTGTGCCATTCATTATTATACATCCTTCCATCATACTACTGTTTATTAGTCTGCTCTGAGAATTAAATGGGTTTCATCTTGCCTAATATTGTCTCAAATCAAAGACCCCCTTATGCCTGTAATTATTTCAGTTGCCCTTTTTTGCCCCCTTCCATTCTCAGCGTAGCCTTATTTGAAAGAAGAAGACTTAGCATCCATTTCTCCAGCTGCAAATGATCAGTAATAGGAAGGCTGGGAACAGGAATAGGGTAAGCAGGGAGGCTGCCATGTTATTAATATTTATTTCATGCTGGTATCCAGAGGCATCAGCTGAGCCAGAGTCCTATTGTGATAAGCTACACAGCCTTGTAGTACATGACAGACCTTGCCCAGAGAGTTGCATCATGAGGGATGCAGGAACCTTGAAGAGGGAGAATTCCTATTGCAAGTTTACTTGTCTAATGCAAACTCATCACCTTTGGACTCCCCAGCAGATGCAGCCTGAGAGTGTGGTGTGTGTCTGATAACGAGAGCAATTTCATTCCATCCTCTACAAAGGGAGATGGTCCCTGGGTACCCAGATCCCTGTGAAACACTTGCCACAAAGCTATAAACAAACCCTTCACAGCATCTGCACGTGGTCAAAATTGGGGTAGTAGGGAGAGGTAGAAAAATTCAGTACTCCAGGGAGCAGCCTGCCTGCTAAGCAGTCATGGAGAAGACAAGCACAGACCCCATGTTACAGGTAGCCATCATTTTAAAGCATGAAGCATTTCACTGACCAAAATCACCCCAATCCAGGTCGTGGGGAGAATGTATTAGGTATTTAATGGCCTGTTCTCAGAAAATTTAAGTGCTTATATTGGCAATGAAATCAAGGAGAGAACAGTTCAGAAACATGAAGCAGATAAATAAAGTATCTAAATCTCAGTTGTAACATAAAAATTTAAACACCTAATTGACACCTAGGACACAAAACCTGATGCTCACAACCTCTGCTGCTGTCACCAGCTGTGAGTGCCAGGACAAGTCATGTCAGTGCCTGAGCCCATCCCTCTCCTCCCTCCTGGCAGAGGGTTCCTGCTTTGCATCCTCACACCCACCTGCTCCTGAGCCAGCCCTTTTGCCCTGTGCCACGGGGCTGCCTCCTGCTCACCTCCCTCCCCTGTGCTGCAGAGTCTGCAGGAGCCTCTGGAAGTGGACAGGCACATTTATTTGCCTACATTTTTCTGCTGGGGACAGTGTGTGAAATGGCCCTGTTACCACAGGAAAAGGCAGGATGTTTGCTAGGTAGGCATAAAGATGGCTCTACAGCAGCTCTGCTCATTCTGTATGTGATCTTTTCAGCAGGCAAAGCAGGGCAAGGTCAGAAAGGAGCACTTCAAACTAGAGAAACATCTTCAGCAGTGCATGAGCACCAGTCCCACAAGCACCTTTGCCCTTGGAGTACACTTAGGGAAACACAAAAGGAGACAGAGGAAAAGAGCAGAAACAGAGCTGGGGGAGCCCCTTGAGGCATTAAAGGACAGTAGTCAGACCTTGATTGTTTGTCCTTGATTAAAGGCATAATATTAACTAGTGACTTACCCAAGGTGCAGGCAAGAATAAGGAATAACAAATTTTTACCAGTTCCAACAAGCTCACATCTTATGCCCAATTTTCTTTGATGATGAAGGAAAAAGTTTTACCTTGATTCCTAAATAAGCCAGCAGTTCACAAGTATTTCAATGGTGACAATGCCCAGGTTATTCAAGGAGGCTTCTCTTACCCCATGCCCAGCCATTTATAACTATTTTTTCTGATTTTGGGCATGTCAGTCTCCTTCATCTCCCTGTTTTATACCACAGGCATATTTTTAATTATGAAATAGCAGGTGGGTTCAAACACAAAATGAGAAATGGAACACAGGTGACAGCAAAACTACAAGTAATAATAATTCCTGAAGTGTTTCAAGATGGACAGGGCTTAATATGGTTTTAGCACAATTACTCCATCATAAATTTGTTAGATTCTTCATCTTGCACTTGCATTTCCCATGACACAGCCAAATCTACCAGACACATCATCAAAAGCAGTAGTAAGGGGTATATTTATCAGACATTTCAAAATGGATAATAAATTTTAAAAATTCCAGCTTCCTGTAGCCTTTGGGAGACAGAAAGGATCGAGAAACAGCTGAATAGAAGCAGTGCTTCAGCTTTGAAAAAGACATGGCACTGCAGTTAATTCTGGTTTAGAACAAATGCATTAAACATTTATTTCAACAAATGTTAGTTTAAAACAATCATTAAAATCACTTTTCTCTCTGTCCAGTGGAGATCAGTTATTCATTCAAAGTTGATGAAGCTTCACTAATTTCAACATTATTCTATGCTCACATAAGAGGTGTCATTATATTTTAGTTTCATATAACAATGTTGCTCAATTTATTTCTCACACTTTCTGTCTCCTGTTGCAAACCTTCATACTGATCACAAACATTTGTTTTGGAAGTGAGTCTCCTAATGACCCTTTTCTGGAAATAAATATACAGCACGTACAAAGGGGGAAATTCAGCTAAGAGCACTACACGCAGATTGATTATTTCTGAGCCAGATCATCTCTGCTCTTCTCATTTTCTTCAGACTTTAACTAGTCATTCATTATAGCATTTTTGCACTTCATTATTTGCCAAGCTTTTCACTTCCCCTCCCAGATGAAGTTGAGGATGGGGGCCCACATTTTCCCATATCTCTTTTATCCCCAAAGAACATTCCCAGAGATGGAGGAGGCTGATCTGCCTGTTGCTGGTTCATCACCAATGGCTGAGAGCCTGAGGAGCCAGACTGGGTGCTCCCACGCTGCCTATCCAGCACAGAGCATCCTGAGAAACACTGGTCTCTGCTATTGCCAAGCACTGGACTAACTAGAGGACAGCAGTGATGGTATCTCAGTTAATAATGTCTACTGAAAAGGGCAACTGAATATTTTACCTTTTGAAATATAGTCACTTACAGTAATTAACACACAGATCTTATCAGATTAGGACTAAGAAAATTGCTGCCATCTACTGCTGGAAAGAAATATGTGAGAACTGAAACCCTTTTCCAAAAATAATTTAAGACCTACAAGTGCCTTGGAGAAGTTTACTTCAAGTGCCAGCTTAGCTCTGAAAAGGGGGGTTGTCACACACAAGCAAGGGGAGTGTGACCCTGCAGTTTGATGGCCAGGGTGTCAGGCTGTTGTGACACACAGACATTTCCCATCAATAGAATAGAGGCTTAAACCCTGGGAAAAATATTTTACTTTGGATTCCCCATTTGCTTGAAATTTAGTAGGTATATTTCTCTCTCCTCCAAGTTCAGCATCACTTATTTATAACTACTCAAAGATGTTAGAGTGCATATATGTCACTGCTGGCTGGGGGAGGTTAACCCAGTAAAGATGCTGCTTTGTCAGTGATTCATAGACAAACTTTATGCTGGTCTGCAGGCAGATATTACCAGTGGGAAAGTCAGAGAGAAGGGACAACTCTTAGAAGCAGCAGAACTTAAGAGTCTAGAATAAATTTATACTAATTCTAAGTTTTGGGGACAGAGCAAGAGTCCACAAACAGGAATTCCAATGTCCTTTTCCCAGTCTCTCTGCCCATCAAGTGCCCTTGTGCTACCTTTTGACCTTATGGTCACTCTGAAAGCCATACTAATATTTTGCACCAACAGTGTATTTTCCCTCAAAAATATTTGCTTCAACAGCCTCTCTGTCCCTGCAGCACCAGTGCTTCTGGGGATTTTACTTTGTTTTAATCATAGGAAAGCAACATAACTCCATTGACCTCCCTCACTCTCCCTCGTGGGCTGCTTCTTTAAAGGCTAATTTTTCCACTCAATTTTCAAGCAAATTATGGTCTTCACTGCAGGTGCTCAGCAGCCTCAGGAATCCTGCTGGCTCTGCTCAGCTAAATTGCCCTGTAACTGTGCATGCTCCACCCCTGCTCGTGGTTCAGCTCAAAGATCACCATTCCAGGACTTCCTCCCCACCAATGAATCAACTAACAAAAAATTGTACAAAAGGAGAGAGAAATAACTGCATAACTTTGGGTCCAATTTCATTAAACAAGCCACTGTTTTGTGTGCTTGTCCAGGAAATTGCTCAGCTAGTGGGTGTGTTACTTTTGCCCTAGGTGAGCTCCACTGGCTTAACCATTTGCCCAATCTCATCACACTGTTCTTTCTCCATGGTGAAGAGAGCAAGCAGCAAGTTTTAACCTTCCTCTGGGACAGCCTTTGCTGAGCACCAGGGTGTGACTGCAGCAGAGCAGCTCCAGCTGCAGTTTTCCCAAAGTCACACCCAATGTTTTGTCCAACCATAAAGATCTGTGGCAAGTTTGGTGAGTCCAGCTGTGCAGCCCCTGCTGTTCAGCTCTGCTGGGAGCACAGAGATGCCACCACCTCTGTGTGTGTTAGTGCACTAGGAGGGGACACCCTGACGGAAGGGAATGACACTGAATCAGACCTATCTGAACTACAAATCATTTTCCATTTCCTCTTAATTCTCAGAACCATATTACTCTGTCTTGGACATAAAGCAGCTGAGGAACAGCACTTAGACCTCAGCCTAGACCTCAGAGCAGCAGTAATTAAGAGGGTGAAAAGCAATAATTTTCTGGAGTGTGTCATTCTCTTTCTCCTGTACACACATCATGCACAACACATTGATTCATGTCAGCAGGGAAGGCCTACTCTTTATTCTCAAACACTTTCTCTGTATAGCTGATTGTCAAAAGTATCTGAAATGCCCAAAACATTCTCCACCATCAGTGACAAGGAAAACCAAGAATTTTTAAAAACTCTCACACCTTCTAGAATATATTTCTACAAATTTAGACAAAACCAGGCCAAGAAACAAGTGTCAGAGACAGCAGCCACCTTGCACAGGCACACTGCCCTGGACCTACAAAATTTTCTGGGCCCTTCTGCCACCAGTGCCTGGCACAAGGTAACTAAGCCATCCTTTGCGTTCAGAGAGACCTTATTGGTCTACAATTTCCTGAAAGGTTGCAGCCAGGTGTGGATTGGGCTCTTCTCCCAGGTAACAAGCAACAGGACAGGAGGAAATGGCCTCAAATTGTGCCAGAAGAGGTTTAGGTAGGAGAGTAGAACAAGATTTCTTTGCTGAAAGGGTGGTCAAGCACTGGGACAGGTTGCCCAAGGCAGTGGTTGAGTTGCCATCCCTGGGGATATTAAAAGGGGGTCTCAATGTGGCACCTGTGGCCATGGTTTGGTGGTGGGCTTGGCGCTGTTCTTTTACTGGTTATACTCAACCAACTTTAAGGTCTTTTCCAACGTGAACAACTCCGTGATTCTATGCTTCTGTCAAATAACTTGCCTGGGATGATTCAATGCAAGACAGCTGTTTCCAGGAAAAAGCTGTCCATCCAGCCAAGCCAGCTGGAAATGCTGCCAGTGTCAGCTGAACCATGGCTTTGGCACCAAATCATTCCACTCTACTTATAATCTGGTACTTACAGCACAAAAGAACCTGGTTAGATGAGCAATCCTTGATGAGCAGCTACTCAAGAGATGAGTAGGCAAGAATCTGCCCCTGTAAACACAGATTTAACCATGCATTTAAGAGCTTTTCTGATCCAAGATTCTGATGCATTTAAAAGAAAGAAAAAACAGGTGTTTTTTATTTGTATTTTCCTGACAGAGCCAGATGCCTGAAAAATGTTTTCCCAGTAGGAAGAAACCATAGAAAGCTCTTTTTCCTAAGAAAAGAGTCAACAGTCTTTCAGTGACACAAAAATCAGCCTAACAGAAGCATTTATGTCAGGTAATCCTACAAGGAGCTTTTCAGCTGTATTATCCAGAGAAAAATATCTGTACAATATTTGCCTGCCAGGAAAAAATTCTCTACTGCATTTTCCCAAAAGAAAAAAATTTATAACCTTTTGCTGACAAGGAAATAATAATTATCCATATAGAAGCCTACCATTAGAGTTCCCTTGACAATGACTGATTGGTTTACTTATAAATATTTGCCATGGAAGGGAAAAAAAATGTGATGAACAAAAGGCTGGTAGGTTTCTTTTTCTAAGACAGCTACAGTGGAAGGGGGGAAAAAAACCACTAACCACAAGTTGCAGTGGTACTAGAACATCTGAAAGCACAAATACCACAGCAGAGCAAAGAGCCACAGGACCACGGAGATGCTGCCAGGACTGAGCACAAGGACGTGCTCAGCTGCAGCTCTGAGGTAAGAACCTCACACCACTCAGACTGTCATTATGTTGGGTTTAACAATGGTGTGTCTCCCCTGCCAGCCAGGACTCTTGGGGGAGTGTGTGAAGGCTGAAGGAGAGGGAAAAAGAGAAAGACTTGCGAAGTTATTTTCCAATCACTGCCGTGGCATCCTTCCCAATGCCTTCCTTTCAAGTGGTCTTAAGAAGCTGACATGGTGCCCAGAAATTATATACAAAACACAGATTTACATACTCATTACTTGGAAAACAAGAGAATGCCACAACTAATCACAAGGCTACCACTGTTGTGAGATGAAAAGAAACACTGATTTTTCTTTAGATGCTGCAGGGTTTTGTGTTTCCTTATCTAGTTATTGTCACACGAGCCCTGTTATGTGAATCCAGACCTCTAGTCCTGTAGCTCTTTTATAAAAAGACTGTGTTGCAGTTTTATAGGTTCCTCTTGGATGAATATCACTCTTCATTTTTTCATTTTCCCTATGGATATCCATTTCTCCCAGCTTTTGTCAGCTCTGTTAGATGTGACCAATAGTCAGTATTTGGGTGGATGGGAGAATAATTAATATTACCCTGCTGTCTTCATTGGCTTCTTAAAAAATTTTTGAACTAACTACTTCCAAGACCTTTGGAAGTAGAGAAGCAACCAGGGGAAATCATCTCCATGTACACAGATGTGCCAAATAGTGTCTTCCTGCCTTAGCAGTATTCTGTCTCCTCTGTGCTTTCATTGTCAGTGTCCAGCAGGATAATTCACTCATTTCCTTGGTGCAATGACAGCAATTGATATCCCTCTGGTAATGGCACTGGGTAATAAACCACAGTAGGTAACTCCACTGCTGCTGCCCCAACAGCCAACAAAGCAAACCCAGGCCATCTCAGAGTCACCCCCATGATTTATCCAAGGCCATGGATATCCTACTGGTATTTTTTTTCCCTGCTCTTGGCACCTAGCTCCTTTTCAGAAACTCCATTAAGAAAAAAGTAATTTCCAGAGTACTGGATAGTGTGGAGATACAACTACATCCTCACTACAACCAAGAAGTTTCAGAATTTTTGTAGTACCTCTTAGTTTGGGTTCTCCTTCAGGTACTCACCTGGAAGAAGCAAGAGATGGTTCCAGCCTGTATTTCAAGAACCATTCAGATGATGTTCACAAAATAGTCAATGATGCAAAAGCCTTGGGTCAGGACACACACATCTTCCCTGTCCCAGGGCACCAGTATTTAGGATCATAACCTCTTCTTCTGGAACTGAGTGAGTCCTGAATTCTTCTGCACAGCACCACAGTTTGGGGCTCTGCCAGCCCCTCCTGGAGGGCTAGAGACCACAGGAGCTTTTGCTGATGAAACAGGAGGTGTAGGTTTGTTGCTGCAAAGGAAGGAAGGGAGCTGAGTCCCTTCTCAATCCCTGCCCCTGGGCCAGGTGTAAGCTGACATTTCCAGTGTCTGAGGCAGCCAAGCACTGCAAAGGGCAAATGTGGGTTCCCACAAACTACTACAATTAATTCCCTGAAGCAAAACAAAAACTCCAAGAAAAGGATAAAAGAGATCTGTGTCCAGTTCTTGAAGATACAGGCAGGGACAGCTAAGTGCTGAGACAGTCATGTGGGGGAAGGCCTGGCTTTTGAGGTCCTTTTTGTTATACTGTGCTGAGCCTTAATCCTGGCATCTTTACTAAGCACTGCCCTAGTCATGACAGCAAAACCTGATGGGAGCATAACCTAAATAAGGATGGTAGAATCAGGCTTGAAATTTCCATGAGAACATGATCACAATACTTGGCAGAATAATGTCTCATGGCTCCCCTAGATTATTTATATCTTTGATTTCTGCTAACAGTCTTGTCAAATGGGGAGAGATTTACTGTTTTAATTATCTCAAGCTTGTAGAGATTTAAATGTCTGTTATAGGTGTTCAATAAGTATTAGAACAGCAATCAATTTTTTCTTAAGCAGGGGAGAGATTCATGGTGTTCTGTGAATAGATAAACTTTCTACAGTCAGTAGATACATTGTAAGAAAACAGGAAGTTTGTTAATTAGCTTCTAGTTAGCTCTATTTAAGAAGTGTAAATGAAACAAAATATTTAGGAACACTAGAAGTCATTTAATTACAGGATTTGGTGTGTTCTTCTCAGATCTTTCACTGCCAAAGCAGCAGTGTTTTCTGTTCTGCTTCACAGCAGGACAGTATTTATGGATTATCTGTCCAAATTTCATTGAACACCCTCTGCCCCACAGGGCTTTCCTGCTTACGTAACAGATTTATCAGTCAGCAGTGACAGGCCATTGGAAGAATTCAGCCCAGAGCTTTTCTTGGTGTGACTTACATCCCCCTCAGGCATGACTTAACATCAAGAAAAATCAAGAAGCAGGAGACTTCCAGGTTTGACTTGGCACAAAGGGCTCAGTTAAAACAGAACATCTTGTGGAGACCACAGACAGACCTTGGAGTCTGAGCCTTGGTGTGCAGCACCTGTCCTTAAGTGAATGTTCATCTCCAGAGCAACATCTTCCTGTGCAAAGCCAGGGGGCTTCATTCCCTGGGTGACTGTGCCACAGACCACAGGGGGATGGGTGGGTGGCATTTCTCTGTCTCTGCTACACCCCACCTAAGTAACCTCACCTCCCTCATCACCTGAGCCTCTCAGCTTGGGCCAGCCCAGGTGTTTGCAGCCCCACAGTGTCTCTGCATGTCTCCCCCATTCCTGATTCTCCCACACTAACATTTGCATCCCTGAACCTCCTCTGTTGAGGATCTAGTCCAAAACAAAAAAGGAAAGAAGGAAATTAAAGGCAGAGCTAAGGCAGCGATTGTTATTACTTTCTTACTGTGAGCAGTCCTCAATTAATTTTCATGTGAGATTTAAGGTAAGAAGGAGTAAAGTTTGAAGACAAAGATGTATCCTGTGAATAGGAGACAGCAGGAAAATGAGACACTGAGCTGTTTATGGGAGAAATGGATGAATGGAACATGGAAACTCATCAGGTTAATGAGACAAAGCCAAATGTCTAAACAGAGAAGGCTTTAAACAGGATACCTGAAAGATGCAGTGAGCAAAAATAAATACCATAAATGTGATTGCTGCTCCCCAATGGAAAGCAGACAACTTCTAGCTAAAATTATCCCCAAAAGCAATGTTAGGAACTTAATTTTCTGCCCCACAACAGATTTTATCAGTTGCCAACCTTTAAGGTCAATCTTTTCTGCAATCAATAGACAAAGCCAATAGCTTTAGGAATTAGAATACAGGTGCAAAAACAAAGGCCAGCTATGAGTCTTAATAAATTCACCATCAGTTCCCAGAAAGCCCTTGGCTATGTACTTAGTAGATGAAAATTAATACACTGGGTTTGTCAATCAGTAGAAATTTAATACTGGATGCAAACCTGCTCATTGCCCAGAGTTACTGATAGAATGCAGGTGCTGGTTTCACACTCCCTATCAGTGACATTCACATGGGCTCCAGAGACTCTGGATGAACCTACACCTACTATAGCACTCTGGAAAAAGAGTGAGGAAAAGTCTGCTCCCTATCACTTCTGAGATTCACTCCACAGATTTTCCAGGGCTCAGGTGTTTCTGCTGCCAAATCTTGGTCATATTTTCTAAACAAATTATTAGAATTTGACACAGGAAAAAAGGGGAGGGTCTGAGAAAAAAAAGATACAAGAAAAGAGAAATGCTTTCAGGGCTAGAAGCATGAGATTGGGCCAAAATTCTACTTCTTTAAACTTCCACTAGTTTTTCCTAATTACATATTATGTTTTAGGCACAGGAGCCGAGCGCCTTCTTTTTTTTTTTAAAACTCGGACTGACTTTACAGCATAAGCAGTTTTGAAAAATATTACAAGCCTGAGAAAATATGACAGAGCTCATTTAAGAAAAAAAAAGATCATTTTGTTCTTGTCTTTTCTTTAAAAGAACTGCATACAATTAGGTTTGGTGTAGGGTTTTGGAGTTGTTTGTTTTTTAGTTCAACAGAATCTAATTCTTCTAATTCAGAATCATAAAATCTAGTGGAAAAAAATTGTAAATTACCAAAGGCAAGAAACACACTTCATATTTAGCTGTACTGGTTATAGCAATTTCCATAGTAATTATGTTATGCACATCATCTAGTAACTTGTCTAGAGTAAATTCTCTACTTAATTTTAGTACAAACTTAAGAACATATATTTAAGATGGTGTAAGAAGAAAACAATTGCCTTGGGGAGTCACACACTTGCCTTTTGCTTTAGATTCTAAAAAATAATTCTAAGAAAGTAGATTTGTTAAAACTTTCTTCATTTCTGGAGAAAAAATCCTCAAATAAAGTAAAAAATGTGTAGCCTAATGAGGAAACAAAGCTAATGAAAGGACACTGAGCTAATGCCCCCTTGGCACTGCTAATGTTCAGTAAAATTGCTATCTTATTGAAGCATATATTACCTACATAAATATGCATCTGTCTGGCATTTTAAATTATTAGCAGAAAGAACTTATAGTGGCATAAGGCTCAATCCTGCATTTTTCACAGATTTCAAGATCTCCCTGTGACATTAAAATCTGTTGGACCTGCATGAGGAAAACAAGATCAAGGGAGCACTGGATTGTCTGTAGGATTTCAATCACAGCATACAAAGATTGACTCATCCTCAAATCAAAGTGACCAAAGGGTGGCATTTCTTCAGCATCAGATGTCATTACTGAACTTGAGGAATCTTAATAGGAAGAAAAGCCCCACTGTGTCAGGTGCAGGGGGAAGTCAGCAGTCTCAGCAGAGGAGGCTGACAATACTGGGGAGAAATAAGAGCACGAGGGAGAGTAATGTCCCTAGGGTTTCAGTAGAGAAGCTGGGTACAGAACCAGGTATCCTGGCTCCCAGGCCTGTGCTTACAGCACCACATCACTATGCCAGAAAAACAGATGCTCCACCTGGAAGACAATCAGCCTTCATGTCAGGTGTTACCTCAAATAACATGAAATAAAAGCGTCACTGTAATTCCTCCTGAATTTGTGTACTTTTTTGGCCTTGCCAGTTGTGTTAGAAAGCAGTCCACAAACAGTAGTGCATCAGGATCTGTTTGTGCCTTTTCTTAGAGCTTTTGCCTCGTTTTGTTTCCTGCATATAAATAAACACCAAGCAATTACAGGTGGATATGAAACCATAGGCAGGTAACAGTTCTCGATAGTGTTACACTTCTATCACTCAAAGCATTGGGCTGTACATCGAGGATCATGATAAATTGTTTCACACTCAGATAATTTAATTTAGTTCAAAAGAGTCCTCACAGCAAAATATGACTTTGAAAAATCAGTCAGCACACTGTTGTCAGGAAGCTTACCCTAACTAAGTTCAGCTTCCAAGCTGATTCCAAAGTGTCTCTCGCTTCTGACAGTTGGCTGTGCAGAAGAAGAAACCAGCACGCAGAGAACACAGCTAAAATCAGAGAGGAAGGTTAAGAGAAAAAACAGCAGGAAAAAAAATCACAGTTTAACATCCTAATCTTCAAAGGCACTGCTGAGTTACAGGAGGTCTATAAATGCTCTTAGATGCTCTCTGAGAGAATGGGTCACTGAGAAGTCAGGGAGAGGAAGAAAACCTGATAAAAGATCAGCAAAATGAAGGGGGGCTGTAATTTCACCTGAAAGGAGAGCTCTGAATTTGATGGAGCTGCTGGAGCAGACACCACCACCCATCAGAACTTCTCTTCTTCCCTGTGGAGAATGAGCAGATTTGTAAAATCTCTACAATCTTCAAAGATTGTCTCATAATAAGCACAATGATATCTGCAGCATAGCAAGAAAGCAAGAGGTGAGGTTGCCACAGTATCCTCCTTCTGAAATGTTGTGGCAGGGATTTTTTCGAAGGATCTTGAAACAGGAAGGGGACCAAACCACACAGATGAAAAGCTACAGGAACAAAGTGCCTCCCAGCTCTCTTTGAAGGGAGGAATAAAATTAACCATCTCTAATAGGTTCATCTGGTCTAAGCCTATGAAAAGCCCCAAAAACTTACGTCTTGGCCTAAATCCTCCAAGAGCTCAAGTCCAAAGCAGCAGACACAGAGCTAAAATGTCCTATTATAGTTCTGAAAAAATTCACTTTTATTTCTTAATGGCAACCTACTCCAGGAGCACATCAGCTTCTTGCTCAGAGAAGATTTCCATCCAAGGGGGGGTATCTTAACATGCTTTAGGTTCTAAAAGTTCCTGTCTTTGCTGACTGCTGTAGGCTGCTAAAAACTGTATGCATTATTTATACCAGTAGGATCACAAGGTGATAGCACTGAAGGTCTTGGCTTTGCTGTGTGTCAATGAACACTCCCTTGCCATGTGAACAGACAAAGCAAGGACACAGGGAGAATAATACAAATGGTAATGAATTCCAGAGATCCCACATGGTACTGAGGAAAAGCAGAGGAAAGTTTCCTTTCTCCCAGGCCAGAACAGCACCTGCTGGGCCAAATCACTGCCCTGCTTCTCACTCATTTCAACACTGCCCAGATTTGACCCTCTGTGGTCCAGATTTCCAACATGCCCTGAGGGCATGGCTAACCTTCCACACAGCAAACTATCCCATGCACAGAGACTGTTTTAGTGGAACTTTTCTGTCCACATCAGGGTTCTCTATCTGGCTATAAAAGTGCCACAGTTGGATTAAAGCCTAGCAGGCAAATTAAAAATACTTTACCAATAATAGAGGGTAAAAAGCTTAGGTCAAATCTAGCATGGAGTGTTGTGAAATAGCATTTCCAAATATAAAATGCCAAGTGTGTCATGGACCCACACTTCTCCCACAGTGGAGCCACTTATTTCTTCCTCTGTAAGACACACTCTAGCTGGAAAAACACACTTCATCTTCAGGTCTTGCCCCATCTCCCTTTGCCACCTATACCTTCCCACATCCCACTAATTGAACTTCTTCAGCCTACACCATTTTCTGCCACATCACATATTCAGTGCACAATCAGCTGCATTGTCTTTGTTGAATACATTTAATTTCCACTTTTCTCTGTGCCATTTTGAGTACAGCTCATCAGATAGCTCAAGCAAAATAGCTATTGTTGGCCTTTGCATCTTATCACCTAATGGCAGCCTTGTCCATCAGTTTTAAGTGTTCTCCTTTCTTAGCAGTTGTACTTATCTTCGTTGGAAATGACAAGTTAAGTCCATCTGCTCAGAAGTGTCCTTAGCTCTGCATCCTCCTGCTCTTACCTTCAGGTCAGACCTGAGCCAAAGATTAGCTATGTCCTAGCAGACTCTGATGATAGCAATTTGTATTATTTTTTAATATTTTCAGCCAAGCCTGCCAGAGAAATTAGCCTTCAGGGCAAAAGCAGAGAGCACAGAATCACACCAGGTGGAGCAAGCTTAGCAAAAATGGAAAAATCTGCGTTTTATCTAGAAATATTTATTTCCTGTTAATATAATTTACAGTGCTCACAAAGCCATCATTTCCAAAACATGTGGTGTCATACTATAGTAAATGAAATATTTTTAATTCAAATCTTAAATTATCAACAGCGTGTTTGAGTTACTTTATCAAGATTACAATCCTGGGAAGAAAAGAACTGCCACAATTAGTGAAACATTAGCAGTTACTATTAGTAATGTTTCAGGCAACATGGTCTAACATATCACAAAATGAAAAAGAAAAAGAGAATAATTTGCAAAATCATATTTTATCAATCCTTTTCCATTATAACTTCTTTTCTTGCCTCTGGCATGCACTGCAAGTCAGGCAGCTGACGGTGTGTGGTGGCAGTTGGGGATTGGAAGAATAACTTGAGGTAGGCACAGGAATCCTTCAGTAACTTTTGAGAATTTAAGTGAACCTGTCATTATCTGCCTATCTGTGAACAGTTTGTCTGCTTTTTATCATTGGCAGGGTGTTTCTCATCAAAGATTGAAGATCATAATTTTTATATTCCAAACTAACCAGACAAAGGAATTAACATTGCATGAGCAAAAGTAGTCAGGCATAACTTCAGGAGGTTTTCTGGGGTTTTTTGTTGGTTAAGGGTTTGATTTTTGGTTTGGAAATTATTTTTTTCTTTTTTTAGTTAGCTAGGCAAGCACGTTCAGGAAAGTAAGGAACTAATCTCTCTGCCTTGAACCAGTCGAAGTGAAGCACAGCACCTGCCTGTCACATATTTCAGTCTCAATTGCACAGCTACAGTTCCTGAACTTGCCTTTAGCTCCTGCTGCAATAGGCCAGACTGCACAGTACAAAAAGGTAGAAATGGCCATTATAACACCATGAAAATCAGACTTTGCAAGTCACCAGCATGGTCAGGGCAGTGTCTACATTAATGAAAACAACTGTGTGTTCCACAACCCTTCATTCTTGACAGAGCCTAAAATGTCAGTGAGCAATACAAAGAACAGATGATGAACCTGAGGCTGAGATGAGATGGGATTTCAAGGAGCAATGTCCATGGGGAAGAAAGTTTCCCAAAAATATAATAGGTTTGAAAGCAATAATAATCTAATACAACTCCTATAAACAGCACACAACGTAAACAGAAACATTCTGTAGAAAAAATTTCACCTAAATTACTCCCCATCAGCAAAAAAATACCTTTTCAAATCAGATTTGATTGACTTTAAATAACCCCAAGAAAAGATCCAGAGGTGAAACCTAGGTTGCAATGAAGTGCAAAGGTACTTTCTCAGTGTGGAGAGACCACAGAAACCAAGGGCCATTGCAAGCCAAGGTGACACTGAGTGTGCATGCAGAAGACAGGCCTGCAATCAGCAACCCCTATCTCCTTATCTGAACTCCTTATCTCAGAAAAAAAGCCATGAATGAGAAACAGGCAAGGACCAGAGCCAGCCAAAGCAGCAAAGTGAGTAAACAAGGGAGGAAGGGAAGCATCAGAGGAGATGGAGCAGGCTCAGCCAGCAGTGGCACTGCCTTGAAGCCTGCCTGGCTGATACCCAGGAGCCTGCCATGGCTCACAGCACATTCCAGGGAGCAAGAACCGGATCAGCAGCCCCCCAGCCACTCCTGCCTGTTCCACAACTTGTGTCAGCAGTGCTGATGCCGAGAAAAACAAACACGTTTTGCCCAAAACAGTGTGAGCCAAGGGGAGTAAATTTACAATGACATAGATCAGCAGTTACAGAATGATATTTTGCCAGGATATCCAGTTTGTATGAAGAGTCAAAATATTTAGTAGCAGTCTGATTTAAACTGACGCAAAATACAAGTTAAAAAAAGTTGTTTTATAACACGGGAAATCTGCCTTTTGGCCAGCTCCAACTGATAGCCCAGTGTCAACTCAAAAAACTACATGTGTGGTTCTTCCTTCTATTTTTCCTTTTTTGCATTGCACAACTTTAAGAAGAAGGAGGTAACTTGCCTGTTAGATTTCGTCAGAGTAATATGGACCTGATCACAATTTCAATCACCAGAATTGCTGTCAATTACTCAAGTTATTTTCTAACATCATTGCAGGACATTCAAATGGTTTGTATTTATTTTATTTACAGCAGCTAGGCTACTTTTAGAGATTTATATCTTGCTTTCATGCCTTACAGCACTCCTTGAAACATTAGTTATATCATCCAGTCAGGAGCAATAAAATGCCAGAACCCCTAACCACATGCAACACTGCCTGACACCAAATCCAGTTTCTCAAGTGAAATATAGATTGAAGAAAAAAGTGATGAAAGGAGCAGAATTAAATTAATCTCAGTTATGCTCATGCTGCTGATGTCAATATATTACATCCCTACCATGCTAAACCAAGTGTTTCTTCTGAAAGATGCAGGAGGAGAAGCACAGTGTTGAACTGGAAACAAGACTGACAAAGGATTTTGTAGCCATTTTTAACATTACATAGTATTAAATGCGAGTCAGTCTTTTTTATAAAAAAAAATTCTATTCTTTCTGCTCAAAGCCATCCAAAAGATATTTAATAAGACTGTAGGAAATAGAGAGAGGAAGACTAACAGACTGGTTTTAATCCTTCTATTAGTCAATGAAAAGATTATAGATGAAAGACTGCAGATAATGTAATGGTCTTACCAGTCTCTGTCTCCGATTCCCTGGATCTGGTGGGAGAATTAAATGTGAATTACGGCCACAGTCGAATGATTACGCTTGATATTTATTTTCCAGACACTATTGAAAAGAAACATTTATTTCAGCAGACTTCATTTTTGTGGAATCCTGAGCACTAAATTGCCCCCAAGAAAAGACGTCTCCTCACTCAACCTACGATATTTCACCTCACTCTGAACAGTACTAAGAGCACTCTAATACAACCATGCTTTGTAGCCTCTTGACATGCTGTCAAAGAAAGGGAAAATACTTTAGTGCAATTGAGAATTAAACTCAGAGTGTATTAAAACAAACAGGAATGAAATCAGAATGCCATCAGAAGAATGACTTATGTAGAATCCATGCATGGGTACTGAGGGAGTTGGCAGCTGAGCTGTCCCAGCCACTTTCCTTCAATTACCAGCAATCCTGACTAACCCAGAGGTCCCAGATGAGTAGAGTTTGGCAAATGTTATGCCCATGTCCAAGAAGAGCTGGGAGGAGGATCTGGTGAACCCAAGGACCAGGGCAGTGACCATCCCAACTGCTGGGCACTGGCGAGGCCACAGCCCAGAGCCTGTGTTCAACACTGGTCCCTTCACTACACTGAGGTGCTGGAGCTTGTCCAGAGAAGGGCAACCAGGCTGGGGAAGGGGCTGGAGCACATAAGGAGTGACTGAGAGAGCTGAGGGTATTCTGCCTGGCAAAAAGGAGGCTCACGAGGATGTTATCACCCTCTAAAACTGTTGAAGTGCAGAATGAGTTAAATGACATCAGCAATGCCCATGAATTTCTGAGGATTGTGCAAGTAAGAGCTGTGGGAAAAAGCTGTGAGAAACATCTGCAGAAACTGAGAAAGATACATAAAGACACATAAAGAAGGAACTGCAGAAACTGTGTCCCCCTTCCAAAGAACAGAACAGCCTGCTGTGATAAGTAATTGCATAAAAGAACAATATACATTTTGGCCTACTATGTACTAAACCACACATAGAACAATTGGAAGTTGTTGTGTAGGAGCTAAAATAGTACAAATATAAGTGCCTTTTTTCAATAAACATCCTGGTAGAATCACACTGCTTGGTCGTCTTTCAATCGCTGTTATAAAATTCCCTGACAAAAGGATGTAGCTGGGCAGTGTTCGGCCTCTCTTTCCAAGTATCAAGAAACAAGACAAGAGGAAATGGCCTCAAGTTGCAAAAAGAAGAGGTTTAGATTAGATAATAGGAAAAAATCCATCACTGGAAGTTTGGTCAAGCACAAAAACAGGCTGCACAAAGCGGTGATTGAGTCACCATCCCTGGAAGTATTGAAGAGATGTGTAGATGTGGCACCAGCAGACACTGCCAAGTTTAATGGTGGACTTGGCAGTGCTGTGGTAACAGCTGGACTTTTTCATCTTAGAGATCTTTTCCTACTTAAAAAATTCTATGGTACTCTGATTTTATAAAATGCATGAGGGACAGAACTCAAACATTACTCAGGGTGTTAGCTGAATGCCATTACATAAATGCCGATCTCCATCCTTCAGGACAGGCCAGGAGCAAGATATTCATATATTGTTCCACTTGAAAATTTCTGCTTCTTCCAAAGCAGAGTTTTAGGGCTTTTACCTGTTACCCTGTCCTTGACAGCTGTCAAATAGGATCCAACTCATGCCAATAAGGCTGTCAAAAAGGACACACTGCTTAAAGCATTTTCTCCTTAGCTCACACTGCCACTTACTGCTTTAGTCCTGCCCAGTTGCTTGCTTTTGTAAACCATTCTTGATATTCAGATTTAAATCACTTCTTCCTTAGAACAGGCAGAAATCCAGGGAGACCAGTGCTCAGTAAGCCTCCAAAGAAAAACACTTCTTAAGGCATATATAACTTTGTTAACCCACAGGTTGAAAATTACTGGTTATTTATAGCTAAAAATATCATAGAAATGTGTCCCTAGCCTTCCAGGAATGGTGTGTTCCAAAAATGAAATAATGATTGTATAATGCAGAACATTATGATAAAACTTCTCAAGGTGCAGTTTTATATTTTATTTCTTTGTTGTTTTACCCTTTCCAGTTACATATTCACAAAACATAATATATTCTATGTTATTCCTCCCCATTCCTAATACTTTTATGTGTTGATCACTATGGGGAAATTTTGACATGCAGCTTTTTTTGGTTAAAATCTGTCAGAAACCCACAAGATTAATGAATCTGGTGTTGAGCAGCAGGTCCTAACTTCACAAACTTCCACTAGTATTTTGATCACTGTGGAGCAAAATAACATTTAAGAATCTCTCTGAATGATAGAGGGAAGGAAATAATCACTTTGAATGAAAAATCCAAATGCATTCAACTGCTAATGAAATTGCACTTGTTATTGATTCAGAGATATAATAAGCTCAAAATTTTAATGCAAACACTGGAAAGAAAACATTCCTTCCTCTTTCTTTAGACGAATCTTCCATAGTACCACAAGGTAAGATTTCACTTTGTTCTAAATATGCAGGATTATAAAAGTCCTAAAAACAATCCTGAAGTAACATTCTCTCCCCTCCCCTTTCTGTCTCTCCCTCATTTGCACACAGACAAATTTAACATCAACTAAATTCCAAACCAAAGCAAGCACTTTAAAGCGATTTACCATTAAAATAATAGTTTTCTCTCTCCCTTTGGTTTTCAGAAGTTATACAATTGCCTTTAAACTAGATTATTCTGAGATTAATGTTCAGCTAAAGCTCATCCTTCATTCCTCACAACTATGCCAGGGACACTAATGACAACATTAGGAGTTAGCTTTGCTTCTAGTCACCACAGCAAAGAAGGAGAGTTACAAACAGTAGAAAGGAATGTCTTTAATTTCCTTAAAAGCAGTTACCAACTCTTCTTTACCCAGCAGAAAGCGGATCAGGCTGCCCAAAGAAAGGGAAGGAAGAAAGCCTTCCACACTACATAACCACACCACATGAGAGTTTTGTCTGATAACAGATTTGCACATGTGACAGAGATCAGAGGATGGTTTCCAGTGGTTTGCTTTCCAGGCTGTAACTCACAAAAGGTGAGAGGCCAAAAGCTCTCTGTGTCAACACTGGAGAATTCCTGGCAGCAGCCAAGAGCCTGCCCTCGTCCACTCAGAAAACTGAGGGCTGTTGTGGGCAGCTTCACCTTCCAGTGCCAGAGGATCCCCGAGAGGATTGCCTGCACCCACAAGTGAACTGACCACTGCTGAGCAGTGCTGCCAGTGGAGCAGGCAGCAATCTTGACTATGCAGATGACCAGGAAAAGCACCTTGCTGTTCGATACTTTCATTCTCGACCTGCAAAGTAGGAGTGAAGTCCACTGCAAAGCATTATGGAAACACTGGGCACACTGGTATGCTCTTGAGGCTCTGTATCAATCATCCATTCCCAAAAAGGACCAGCTGGTGATAGAAGTGAGTGAGACCTTTCCTGATCTCACACATTGTTTGTCTCAGAATGAAACCTCAGAAACGTCTTCTCAAAATATGCCAGGTCATTTAGAGGAAAGCTAAAGCTTTTGCCCCCATCCTGTCCTTACTCTGGTGTAACAGTTCTATGTGCTACCATTTCCTCATTCTTATCAGAATAAAAAGGGTTGTTCCTTTCTGCCAACTTTTTCTCTAAGAAAATGGTCACTAAGCAACACTAAGGTGTTTTGTTTGGTCAGCACTTTGGCTAAATATCTGTGTGTTTTAAAAAAGCATTGAATTTTGAAAAATATCCAACTATTTCTTATTAGACCACAATCAGCACAAAGATCATCAGGGTATTGCTAAAGATACTCTGTCCCAAAAGGAACTGGGAATTTGCTTTGGCCAGTATTTGTGACTTTTGGCTGGAGAGAGAAAGCGCTTTCTCTCCATGGCATCCTTACCATCTGAGAAGCCTTAGAGGTGACGTGCACATTGCACTCCAGCTACCTTCTGTCTCCTCCCAGTAAGTCATCATGTTTCACACTGCAGGGTTTAAAAAGACTGTGGTGATGCAGTGCAGTCACACCTTTCCATTCAGGAAGTGTCAGGCTTGGCTCTAGCTGCCAGCATCTCTCTCCCTGCACAGCATGACATAGCTTGCACAGCAGCACGTGGTCCCCAGTATGTCTGTTGTTATAAATCACAGCCCTTTGTGCATCAAGGATGTCATGCAATAGGGCAGGAGAGAATAGACTATTTAATTATGACTTAAGTCATGCACTGAAAGAGGATATTAATTATAGTAGAAGATACAGCATGGACCAAGGTATAGGATTAAAAGGGACAGTTGGGTTATGGTGACCCATTCCCTGCTGTTATCAGTACCTTGTCAGATCTTTCTTCATCTGAACAAACTCTATCTCAAGAGTGAGCATACCCTGGGAGGGCTGAAATATCTTTTTGATTCATTGGGCCCAGTACACCAATACTGCACAGCACAGCAAATTGACAACTATGGATGAGCCTTGTGCCTGGTACCAGGCACACAGCATGCTGCCAATTGCATATGCTTTCTCCACACAGATCTATTGATCTGTCCTAGTCATTGGGAAAAAATTCCTGCCTGATCCCTGGATGCAACCTGAATGTCAAGGTGAAAATTAAGGGGAAGCACTACCCACACAAACCAAGCTGAAAATATCACTCAATAAGTCTGCTAATAGAGGAAGGCGTAGCAGAAGTTAGGACAATGGCTCAGAAAATGACTATATTTTCAAGAGTTAGATGTTTCATAGGCAAACACAGACCTAGATTTGTACTGTCTGCTTCACTCTTTCTTGCAGTCCAGTTAGCTACAGGATGCAGCCTCAGGTTTCAACCTCACAATCAGTTATTTCCAGTCTAAGTACTCTAGTGAACATTATGCTATGTGGAGCTTAGAGGAGAAAAAGGCATTCAAAAGGAAGAAACCAAACAATTCTGAAAAATCCTCATCTTGTATTACTTCACAGATTTTCTTTTACGATATCTATCTGTTATATAAAATGAGGAGTGGAGGAATAAATTTATACAAAGCCTAGGGTATGGGCTAACTGCTACTGGTGACTGGCAACATCTGACTTTTAAAGTACAGTAGCTCTACCTATCACTTTGTAAAGGCCTGATAGAAAGTATACTATCTCCAACAAAAAACTAAGGCGTGGAGTAACACTTGGGCACAGGAGGTGGAGTGGTGTATCTTTGCCATAACAGGGGTTTAATCTCACCTTCTTAAACATTTCATTCTTTGTTACTGCCTTGCTTGAGAAAATGACTTTCCTCTCTGCTTGTCCATCTGCAATTCTGCAGAGAAAGAAAAACTATCGACATCTTTTCTTTCATCACCTGCTTGCATGGAACTTACTTCTTGGAATTCTCATAGCACATAAAATGTCCCTGCTGCTGCAAGATAAAATATGTCACTGCTCCATCTGCCACTCATTTGCTGATGATTCTGTATGGCAACATGCTGCCGAGCAGAATATTTAAAAAAAAAAAAAAAAGAAACTGTGGAGCCCAACAGATCTGGTTTTAGCAGCAGAAAGGCTAGGTCTCAGTAGTCATTTTCCTTTGCTCTTTACAGTACCTGGTGGAGAAATAAGACTGCCTCCCCATTTCAATGTTTTATGGTACAGTCACACACTTCTTGGATAACTCTCCTTTTGGGACAAGAATGCTGAAACAGAGGCAGCAGGAGATTCTCAGTGCTAAATGATTTCTTATTTCAGTATTCCTCTGAAATTCACAGACACAAGTCCTTCGTTTGGGGGCAAGAAGTGATGACAATCCAGGTACAGAATGTACTCAGTTGTCACCTTCTTCTGTAATGTGCTAAAGCTGTATCAGAAGATACCCAAATTTAAGAGAGACAGTAGTGAGGTATTTCCACGTACTATGGATCCCTGCCCAGAGCCTGCCAGCTAAGTGGAAATTTTACCTCTTTTTTTTTAGAAACAAATTGCCCCTCAGCATCAACCAGTGGGCAACATTCAGAGGAACAGGGCAAGAGATGTGCAACTTCTGGCCACTCTCACGGGAGGCTTCTCAAGATAAGCACAGATTGTGCAGGAGACTGGACAGACCCAAGCAGTGGAAGAAAACCTTTTTAGAAGACAGGTTGGAGAGGAAATATAAATACTGTTTCCATTCAAGTCACTCAAGCCTGGTTGACTCTTCAGTCAGCTGCATCTGAGTAAAGACTGTTCCATTACTCAGGGCATGAGCAGGTCTCTGGTACTGCAACAGTGCTTAACCTGTTTTTCTCCACTGAGGCCCCAACACCCAAGACTCCATCCTCTTTATAGAAAAGTAACTGGAAGTCACACATTTTAAAAAATGCTTCCTAATTGCCATGTCTGTTTAAGTATATTTTTAAGATTTCAAACCAAGGCAAAGGCAATATCTAAAATACAAATATTATTATATTTTTCAAAATTATTGCAGGAAGACAATTTGGATGGCTGTAAGCAGCACTTTCCTTTTAATATTCTTTCAAGCCATCACCTTCAGTCTTCCACAGGGTCAGCAGTTACTGCACTAACCTCACCCCACCCCATGACACTCCCCTAGGCACCTGTATACTAACCACATTTCTTAAAAACTGTAGATGATGAAAATTTTGTTGGCATGCCACTTTGTCATTTTTTACATAGGAGGCGTATTTTGTAAAAGGAAGTCTTTCAAGAGTATGAGAAATGAAGGGTATTTATAAAAATAACAAGAATCCTTCCCCAAGGCATTCTGAATAAGACATTCCCAACTGCCTGAAGGCCCAATGTCAGCAACACAAGGCTTGATGATGCACTGAAAAGAAACATCTCTTCCCATAATTTAAGGGTAACTTCATTTCTGATGACTTCAGTGGGGTGACACTGAGTAGGTGATTAACCCAATATCCAGAGAGGTAAACACACTTGTGCCACCCTAGAAGAATCCAGCACTGACAAAGGGGAATAAATGCCCTGCTTTATTTTAACAGACATTTTTAAAAACCATATATGAAATACAGTAACCTTGGCACAAATCTAAGGCCAGCTGCTCAGGTTACTGTTGGGATAAGGAGCACTTCACTCATTTTATCAGAAACCAGGCATGGGAGACATCTCTAAAAGGTTGCTGATGAACACTTGTTTTCACACTGAAGTTTAGTGGTGGGCTTTTTTTATACTCAACTGATGAACAGTCACATCCACAAACTTCCCCTAGAAAAGATAGCCTCTATAGTAAAGGTTTCATTCTCTCTGATCTTAGAAGCCCAATACTGTGAGAATTCATGTCCGTGGAACCTAAGAATACACAATGCCTGAGAGTGCTTAAGATCCCTTTTTGCTTGCCTGCTAAAAGGGCCCATCAATATCCCAGCCAGACCTGGGCTCAGGAAAATCATCTCATGGAAAGTGGACTCAACCAGCTCTACGGCCATGTCCTTTAAACCTTCCTACCTTAGAAGTTAAAAATCTGTCTCCTAGAGGCAGTAATGCACTCACAAACACCTTGTCCTTCCCCCAAGTCTCTCTAAATGTTCAAATTCTCACCTACTTGTCCATCAGCACACTAAAGCCTTTAACAACCCAAGAGAGAAACTTTTACTGCTACACCTAATAAGTTGGCTTCCATACCTCACAACTTCATTAACAAGTTTATGTTTTCCTCATCCTCCACAGCTGGGATACGTTGTTCTGCAATTCTTTCACCTTGCAGCAGACAAGGAAACACAAGCGTACTTTCACCTTATTTATCGTGCTTTCTTTACCTTGGATACAGCTTAAACCAGTTTTCTTTTTTTCCTTCCTCCTCTGTCTCTTGGGTCCTTTAGCCATCCTACAGGTTCTTATTAGCTTAGTAAGTTTAGAGCAAGAGAAGTCTCTTCTTGCAGGTTTTGAGTCTCCCTTTTTTCACAAAAAAACTTCCTGAAAATCTCTGCTTGGCAGAAATCTTAGTCATCAGATTAAACTTCATCTTAAATCAACAACAGCCACTCAAATTCTTAGCTCATTCTTTCCAGGACATCACACATGCCATCTTTTCATCAGGAAGAGCTATAGTTTATATCTGGATTTCAGCTCCTCAAAGACCTCCACTGCACCCCTCACCCACACGCCTTCCTCCAAAAGGCATTGGGCCATGTGCTGAGCTCTGCATAGTGCACTGAAGTCCAGGCTTTAGGGAAGTCTGAACTCAACCTCAAGGGTGACAAAATCTTGGAACATCCACCCACAGGTAAGATACCTGTGTGCATGACTCATATGAAATGTCTAATTACTCTATTCTCACGTGTCAGGTCTCAAATTTTGCCCTCTGTGCCTGCAGAGGAGCTCTGTTAGAGAGAAGTCCTTCCTCCTGACGTTGGGTGAAAAGGCCACGTGTGCAGTAACACAGACCACGGGCTCTGGGGATCTCGTCAGAATGTGATCCATTGCTGTTTAGGGCTGGAAGGGCTGGTACCCATCAGGAGCCTGGAGCAGTGGAGCAGGCAGAGTGGACATGGGCTGCTCTGCTCACTCCCTGCCCAGGAGCTGCCCCTGAACCCATTCAGGTGCAGGCATCAGCAGTCACCTCGCAGGTCTGGTTTTGTTCCTCCTTTCTCACAGGTGTGTGAAGAAGTAAAATCTTAGCTGTCAGGGGTTGGCAAGAGGAGCAGGGTTTCTAGGTGAGAAGAACAAGGCAAATGTTCTCTTTCTATCACTCTCCAATGTGCCAACCTCTAAAACCTGCTGACAGTCCTTGAGAGCTGATGACATTTTTCAAAATATTCACAAAAATAAAGAAGCGCTTCCCCCCACCATTGAAAAAACTACTTTCACAAAGCCTTTCTGCTCTCCACTCTTTTACCACTTTCACAGACTGTTCTTTATCAACGCATTTACGTACACTTACCCCATTCCATAGAAAAACATCCTGCCTTCTAGGGAGGCTTGACACCCCAGGCCCCTAAAAGATTACAGAATTTTAACAGCAGCTCCTATATGTTGTAAATTCTATTTCTCTCCCCTTAAACAGAAAACTCTAGTAACTCCAAAAAACTGATTTGTTTGAGTGAGTCTTTAGTGTAACGATTTCCCAAAATGTAAAGGAAGTTATTACAACCTCTAACTAAAACTGGAAAAACAGTTAATGTCCATTGATCTCATAATTTCAAATTAAAAATTTATTTCTTTAGCCTGAGTACATACCTTGTTAAATAATACACAGGGTCCTTCCTTTGACATTATGCACTAAATTGACCTAAGTGTTAATACCATTTTAAAAAAGTCTTCTTTTATTAAAGACTTATTTATTTTTGTACTGATTCTCAAAACCTGTAATTAAACCTCCATTGGGATGCAAATGTACTAAGATATATATTCTAGAGGAGTAATACAAATACTTTACATAAACAGAGATTATTATGCCCATTATGAGTCATTAAATCAGAGGGGAATAACAGTAAAATGGGAAGCATTTCTGCTCTTATTTTACTGATATTTTGTTAGATTCTTCAATATCATTTTGTTCAAATAATGTTAAAATATGTGCTGTCACTCCAAATCTGATTCATCTACCACTGAATTAGAGACTCAGGAGGGAAAGACTAAAATGAGAGACTTGGAATGCAACAGCATTTCTATGTGCAAAGTTGTCATCAACTATTTTACAAGAAATACTTGTAAAAAACTAAGTTAATATAAAGAATTTCTTAGTTGGAAAGAAACAGCTTTAAGTCAACATATGGGCTTATTAGTATGCATATCAATAAGGCATGGAGATGTGGAATTGAGATTGCTGCAACCATGGTTGAGGAAGAAATACTAGAGGAGGGGATGATCCTAACTCCTGTGTGCACCTCCCAGGCAAGAACCTTATTGCTCTGTTATGATGGTGGGTCAGAAATCCAGCACCCTGTGCCCTTCACAACATTCCTTATCCACACTGCCTAAAGACAGAACAGCCTCTGCTCCTCCTGGGAACAGAGCCCAAAATCCTCTGTGCATGACTGGGACAAGGGAGAGCTCTCTTGTTTACTGCAGGCAAAGAGGAGAACCAGGCCTGTGCTGGCCCTCCTTTCACTGTCTACCTTATATGTATAAATAGCCACATCCCAGAAACATGCCCATAATTGCTGAGTCTACATAGCAGCTAATCTGAATCCATAGCAGAGCTTTTAAAACAGAAATTCTTCATCAATATAGCCCTCTCTTGCTAGAAACTTACATCTCTTTCACCTGAAACACAGACATAACTCTGTCTCTCTGGTGACAAAATGAGTAGCTGCACTGGGGAAAGCACATTTAGATCGCTTTAAGTGATTTCCTTTAAGCTGTCATGCCTGCTGGCTGCACCACAGCTCCATACTACAGAATTAAGACTTCCAGGGTAGCATATCCCCTATGTGCTTTGTTTCTTCTATGTTTTCCCTCTCCTAAGATGTTACCTTTAGTCTCTAAACTTAGACAAACCAGAGGTCTGGGCATGAAGTGTCAGAGTTATCCTCAAATGTGAATTCATTCTCTTCCACCCACATAACCCTCACCTGCCACCACCTCCCTCAATATAGTTACCTTTCACTCTGTTTTCTCAATCGTTTACTCACACTTTGGGCTTTTACAGTCTTAGGGTTCTACTTTGAAATGTGACATGAAATCTTTCATAAGATTCTATGCTCATTTGGTTTGAGTGACTCCAGATCGGACACGTTCTCTTCAAAAGAGGAGTTGGGAAAAGAGAAAAAAAATGTAGCAAAATTTCTGACAGCTCAGGAGTTTGGCTGTCACTCTGCCTTCCTCAAAGTGTTCTGCAGGGTGAGGTGAGCATTTTAAAGAGAACAGGTACCACTGGTCTCTAACCTTGTTCACAGCAATAGCAGGTCCAAATTCCAATCCAAACTGAGGGCATCACTAAAGCTGTCAGATCTGATTCCACAGGCACAGGGAACAGAGGCATTGCCAATGCAGTAGTACGTTAACTAAAGTTATCACACTGTAAATTCATTCAACCTAAACCTTCCATTTCATCTAGTGATTCTTTAATCCTAAAACTCATCCTAACCCCATCTGTATTCTCCCCTTTCAGTGATGTTACCAAACCCAGTGGTGCTGTTAGAAGCTGCCTATTGTCAAGCTGCTCTCTGGTTTCAGTATCTGATACCTGCCACTTCTTCAGTCTTCCTTCTCTCTTCTTCCTTACCTCTTGCCTGTCATCTTCCATCAGTGGAGGCTACTGTTTTCATGGTACTGCCAGCTCTACTGCCTTCCAAGTCATTAAACAAAGCTGTGGGAAAGAAGCCAACATACAAATTTTTCAAGGATCTTAATGGGAAAAGTTTGCTCTTTTTCCTTTTGAGGAATGTCAAAACTTGGGCTGTGTATTTTTGCAAAGCTAAGGGGTTGGTGGGATATTCTGAACATGAGATCATGGTTTCATCTTCATATTGCTAAGATAAGAAGACTTCCAGGCAACAGAAATCTGAACAAATTGCATGGAAATAAGATTGTCAGGGCAGATAGAAAAAAGTGGTTTGCAGGTTCCGTGGTGTGACAGGAATGTTTTGGGCTGAATGTTAAGGACAGGATTCACTGTGAGCTTTCCTTGGGGATATTGGGAAGAACAATAAAGACTAATACAAAGCAATAAATTGTCTTGGAGACATATGGACATTAAAACATCAGATGCTGATGGTTGGCAAGTTTAAAGCTTATCATCTAGGAACAAGTGAAAAGAAAAATCAAGGGGCAAAATAAATAAAAGATAATGTAAGATAGTCAGAAAAATAAATAAAAAAATTCAAGTCCAGAAGGCACAAAGGGTGCCAGTAGTGAAGCAGCCTGAATGGCTTGGAGGGACACAGCAGCCAAGGAAATTTATCGAGGTGATATTCTCTAAAACAAGACAAACAGGAGCATGCAAACTTTGTTGAGCTGATTGGATGTTCTAGACCGCAGGGTGGCCAACATCTCTTTGCAGTAGAACTTTTAATTTCTTATTTCCTAACACCTTGTAAAACAACAATAAATTCAATATTCCTGTGTTACGCCCCAGCTCTTTCTTGCACTTTCTTCATCCTCAAATGATCCTTTTGTATTGGAATATTTTACAGTATATCTTATGCAGTTTAAGTGTTGTTTATTTTTTTCCTTACCTTACCATGGAGTAATCTCTTTTTAGAGATTTCTATACCTTCCTCTACCTGCAAACTTCTGATAAGACCGGAGTCAGTACATTTGCCTCTGGTGTAAGTACAGACCTGAAATGTGAATGAATGTAGAAAATCACTTTCTATTATGTCTGGGTTTGATATTTTGGAGCCTGTGGTTACACTTTGTGGGTTTTTTCCTATCCTCCAAGTCATGAGGGCTGATTTTTCTTCATTGCACTAAAATGATTCTCCCCTTGGTTTATTCCTGACCGAAACTGCTCAAAACTTAAAATGTTTTTGTCCCAATTCAGATTTTTCCCAATTCTCCTCCCCATCCCAGTTGTGTGTTAATTAGTGGCTGGGGTTAAACCACAGCAACCTATATAAGAGCTATCTATGACCTTCTAAGTTTTATGTAAGATTCACCCCTATATTCTACTAAACCATTTATTTTTGCCTTTTTCCTCCTTGGACATTCCGTAGAAACTAAGTACAGAATAGTACTTAGATAAGAACTTTAGATAAGAAAGGACACGACAGCTCCCTTCTTGCCCTGTGTCCATCTGCTCTTAGTTTTTTCCTTGGTTATTACACTATTTGATGCCCGAAACAAGATAATTTCAGCTGCTTTCCTGGAACGCTGCAGCGAAATTTTCGGACAAGATCAAAGCTCCTACGATCACAAGAAGCAGGCGGGCAGCATCAGCGATGGCACGTTTAAAACAGAAAGCCTCAGGAGGAGCGCCGAAAGCTGCGACGCGCTGGGGGCTGGATGGGAGCCGGGGCCGGCGGCTGCTCCGGAGCTCGCAGCGGCCTCCGGCGACACCGCGCGGCAGCTCCGGCCCGACAGAGCGGCCGCCACACCGCGGCCGCCGCGCCCCAAAGGCTGCGCGCTGGGCTCCGGCCCTCCCAGCCCTCCGGCGCCTGCCAGCCGCGCTGAGACAGGTCACCGGAAAGCCGCAATGGGACTCACACAGCCACAGAACCGTTCGGGTTGGAAGGGATCTTGGAGAATCATCTCTTTCCGCCCCTCTGCCACCGGCAGGGACTCGTTCCAGGAGGGGAAAAGAGAGAAGGCAAAAGAAGCTGGAGTGCAGGCTCTGTATGAATGAGCTAAGCGCTCAAATCCTCTAACTCTGGTAAGGAAAAACTGCACTGGAAAGTCAAGCCCATCCTGAAAATAAAAAGAGGAGAACTGTTGGAGTCTAAGTCCAGTTGCTGAACTTTTGCAAAGGGATTTTCATCCTGTTTTTAGTGAAAAGTTCAATAAACCCAATCCATGCACTTCTATAAACAAGCCATGGTTTAAACCATCTCAGTGCTGGATGCAGCTGGCTTCTAATGGATTGTTTTCCACACATCAACTGTCTCCTACCCTTGAACCCACTCTAAACACCCAATGCTGCATTGAACCCACATCAATGAATCTCAGACAGTACATCAAAATGAGACTGTTTAAACACATCTATTTTTATCAACCAGAAGTTCACCAAAATTTCTTCAGTGACATTTAGAAGATAAATCTTTTTCATCACATCAGGGGCTGCAAAAAAGTGCAAAAGCAAATAATTCCCTGGACAATGAGGAATGTGCTAGCATTCCAGCAGGGAACACTTAGCTCTTCTTAGTGTCCCTACACTATTTCTGCAAAGCAAGGGCGAGCCCTATCCTGGCCTGGCTGCTGCCCTGTGCATATCTATTAAGGAGGCATCAGGGAAACAGGAAAACACATCATTTTCAGTGACCTCTCCCTGCTGGAAGGAACTTTCAGTCTCCTCTCCTGTATAACCTGGGCAGGGCTGGCTGTCAGGAAGTATTTTTATTTTGAGGTGGTTAAGCTTATGCCACATAAATCTCAGTGTTCTCTCAGAAATCAAAGGATGGCAGAATTTCTGTCAAGCATCTGGACTCATGGCACAAGGCTCAAAAGAAGCAGCCAGAGTGCAGATCCAGTCCACTCACCTGGGCTGCAAGATGAGCATGTAGAGAGTGGTGTCAGCCAGAACAAGTCATTTCCTTCAGATGGTCAATGTACATCTACAAGTATAGAGGTTGTTCCAGCCCTCTGCCACTTCATCCATCTACCTCCTTTACCCAAGCACCTGAGTTTATTTTCTCTGTGTCCCTGTGAGTCGATACAACAGGGCACCTGGGCATGTTTTGCTGCCACCGTCGGAACCCATTCTGTGAATCTGTCAGCAGCAGTACAATCAGGTCTGGACAGTCATTATTTTGGTGCTAGTTTGCTTCCCTCCCAAATGTCATTGCAATTCAGGGGAACAAGTATGTTAAATTCTCTCTTGAAACAGCTTTCTGTGCCTGTATCCATCCACCTTACCAATCTTACAAGATAAAGTCACTTCTGTGACTCTTGCAGCCATCTTATAAGTTGGCCCAAATAAAGCAGGCTTAGAGAATGTAAGCCCTTAATCATGGAAAACCCAAATGGCTTTTCAGGAAAATTAATTTTCTTGTCTATTCCAGCAGCAAGTCTTCACATAATTAAACTTATTTGATGGATGTTGTCACAACACTCAGCCTTTTCACACTGAAGATTAATTGCTTCTAGAAATAAGTAAATGTCATTCACTCAAGAGCTGGGATTCCAGCTTCATCAGAACAAACAGACCTTTCCTGCACCCAGTAACTGCTGGAGAATTTCCTAGGCACAAGAGACTCCATCAGTTCCAAAGAAAGAAGGTCACTGAACAAAGAGAATCTCAGAACATTAATGGGTACTACCAGCAGCCAGTTTTTCTACAGGGGTAAAGTGACACCTGCTTGAGAGAATCCCTCTAATTCCCCCAAATCTGGGATGAGTTTTAATTCAGAAGAAGGGAACAATGTTTGTAAAGCCATCACAGCATTGAAATTAACACGGGTGCTCCTACATGCAGATTTTCAGAACTAGAACAGTAAGCAGTGTTGTATTTAGAGAGAATTTCAACAGTGGCAGGAAATTTCATTTTGTGCCTGTGCCTCTGTTGTTATCTGGCCCTCATGTCTCAGCAATTCTTTTGCATTCATCAGCAAGGCCAGTTAAATGTTGCCTGAACTGCCATTTGACCAAGTGCTTATCTGCACAACTGCACAACCCATACCATCAGTTATGAAAAACAATTTTCCCTGGCTACTAGAGACAGCCTAATTACCTAATCTGACAGGTTATTAATGGTCCAAGTCAACAAAAAGTATAATGGATGCTGATAAGCACAAGCTGCCTGAACATTTGGCATGTACAACCCAGCCAGAAATCTTTGCTGTGAAAAGCTGCCATTGGCCACAGGACTGAATTGTCCGATTTCTCAGGGTTTCATTTAACAGGTCTATCAACATGATAAAGAGACAAACTGGCAAGTTTAATCCATTAATGAGGACTGTGAATCAGCCAAACAGTATAAAAGATATTTATGTAGTAGGTTAATGTAAAAATAAATCTCTGCTTCATTTCTCCATAATTGTAACACCCTTGCCTCCATACTTGGAAGGAGAGCAGCACATGTCTGTGTTCACCAGCAAATGGGCAGCAAGAATTATGACAGAGGCCTTGTTTAAAGCACTGTCAGCGCTCCCATAACTCACCAAAAGTGCTGCACTATTTCATGGGTCTGTTTTAAAGATCCAATTACTAGACTCACATGATCCCATCAGAAGCTCAGGTTTTCATTTTAAAGAGGAAAAAGAGATATATTACTTGCAGGTACTGGGAGCAGTGCACAAAGGTGTTTCCTGAACAACTCCAAGACAGAAAGGATTCAAACAGGAGTTCATGGTACCTGTTATTTATTGTAAAATAGGTTTCCACTGGCCACTCTTGTAATTGTTTGGCTCCTTCCCCCCAAGATGTAGGTGACTGGGGATAGCAACATTGAGGTATTTAAGGATGAAAAGAAAGAAACAGATTTTTCTGTAGGTTTCAAATTGTAGTTAGCACATTCCAAAGCTGATGGTAGCTGAAACAACTGCACCACAATGGCAAACAGTAACTCACACCTCTACCCCCTGTGAGACTGGTTTTTCCCAGACACTATTTAAATTCAGTCTGGTTCATTGTCTTCTTTTTAATTAAGTATAACATCTTTTATTGTTTTTTGTTGCTCCAATTCCCTGTGGGAGCTTTCATCCACTTCTGTAGGTAGTACACTTCTTTGCTTAAGCATCCATCTCCTACTGCTCACACAATGGAAGGGCTTAAGGGGGTTACCTGGACAATGAATACTCCAGTAGATCACATCTATGTTTTGAAACGTGTTCCATCATTAAGCAAAACTTCACACCATTGAAATATTTATTTCTGTATCTCTGCAAATCTCCAGCTTCATGATAGCCACACCTTGGAAAAATGAGAGACATCTACCCACTTTAATGTGCTCTGAATGATGCTCCTATGTGACTTATAAAATCAAGATTCTTCAGGGTATCCTACATTTACAACAGCTTGTACTCCCTGAAAATAAGGGTTCTAGTGGCTCACTCAATGTTTGTATTGCTTAGAATACTTTACAGATAATGCCCAACTTCTAATCCAGATAAGGCAATTATTGATTTCTTTGCACAGTTTTTTCTCTACCCAGCACTAAAACTACAAATATCTACATAAGCATTCTGCAGCAAACTGAAATTCTTTTAATTGCAGCAAGGAGAAATGCAAAGCAATTTTACTTGGAACTGTCAAGTGAACCACATCAAAAACAGAGTCTTTCATTAATGTTAAATTTTTTCACGACTGTTCTGGTTTAACCCCAGACAGCAACTAAGCATCACACAGCCACCCAGCAGGCTGGGGGAAAGAGAAATGAATGTGAGAACATTGTTGAGAAAAAGACAGTTTCATAGGAAAGCAAAAGTGGTACACATCAGCAAATCAAAACAAGGAGTTCATTTCCCACTTTCCCAGGGCACGCAGGTACTCAGCATCCCCAGGACAGCAGGGCCCCATTACATTATATAGTGACTCAGGAAGCCAAACACCATCACTCCAAATGCCCCCCCCTTCCTCCTTCTTCTCCAGCTTTATATGCTGAGCATGAGGCCCTATGGTCTGGGATATCCCTCAGGTCAGTTGGGGTCAGCTGTCCTGGCTGCGTCCCCTCCCAGATCCTTGTGCCCCCCCAGCCTCTCTCTGCTGGGGTGGGGTGAGGAGCAGAGAAGGGCTCGGCTCAGGATAAACTCTACTCAGCAGTAACAAAAACATCCCTGTGCTGCCAGCGCTGCTTCCAGCACAAATCCAAACCATGGGCCTAAAACTACTGTGCAGAAAATTACCTCTATCCCAGCTTCACAAAATCCCACCATATCTAACCAACAACAATGGCTCAATATTGTCCACAAGATTGTTGATGATATTGGATTATATTGGAGGCTGCAGACATTTAATGGATACAATTATGGTAAACAGAGAAGGGAAGTCATGATATAACATGCAGGATATTTTTAGCCTGTTTCAGAAGTAATACCATCATTCATTAAAACTAATATTGGGCCAAAACCACAGTCATTCTATTGCATTAGTTCTGTATAATTGAGCTAGACCTGTTTCTCTTTTCCTGTAACTGGGTAATGCCATTTACATCTTTAACAACTACATAACTACTCACCTGTATGACATTCCTCACTTGCCTCTAGCAACTTCAAGATCAGACTGTGCACCAGTTCACTGCTGCAGTGTACCTGGGGGTCCTGGAGGCTCTGGGCACTCCACATGTGTGTATGCAATAACACTGCAGCCCGTGGCAGAGCTTCACGTCATGAAGCTAAATATGCACTAATAGTGAAGTCCTTTTCAAACAGGGCTCCTCACCCTGCAGATCACTTTGTATAATTCTTCACTCTAAAGATAAAAACAGGTATTTTCTGAGGGCACAAACATTTCCAGAAAAGAAACACATTATCACAAGTGGCATTATGGAGACCAAGAAAACACAGCATCTTTACAGAGTTAGAGCAACCTGCAGTAATCTGGGGTGTAGTTCTCTGCTGTTATTATTTTTTCATCCATAATGTGCACATCATTTCCACCTATGGGATAAGTATTTTGCACGTCTAATGTAAATGTTTTGTAAAATCTAGGGCCAAGCAGGCTAATGGATCACAAAATAGATGCATTTTTCTGCTATTGGATCACAAACTTGAAGAAGATGTAATAAAATAGAGAGGGAGAAATACACCAAATGGCACAAGGCCTGCAGAAAGTGACATAAAATTTTGACTAGTGTGAGGTAAATGTTCCTAAGCTGTTCTTTCATAGTATATGTAAAAGTCAATAAACAGAGCATATACCTAACTGTATTTCACAATTCTGCATTCCCTGACTATTGGAAAGCTACAATAAAACCCAGCATTTAGCCTTGCTTTAGAAAGTTATTTGCTTCAGGTCTGTGTTTTTACCTAAAAAAACCTTTTACTTTCACATTATTTGAGGTAACATCAGAAATCTCACTATTCTGTCACAAGATGCTAAGTAAAACGAACACATTCAGCTCCCATCACTGTTACAGGCAGTTTTTCCTCAAACTTTCTTCACATTTCTACGTGTACCACAAGAGGGAGCGCAGAGTTCACCTTCCTTAAGCTCTGCCAAAGAAGAGGTGAACTGATCGATATAGTCATAAACTGTGACCAAAGCCAGGTTAGGAGTTTAGACTCTTTTTATACAGCACACCGGTGCTCAGACAAAGAAAAGGGACAGGTTTCTTCTTTGAGAAAGCTGTTACCTCACATTCACCCTGTTTCATTGCTCACTTCAAAGCCACCCGATGCTGCAGATCTCACCTGGAGAAGAAAGACACAGGATGATGCCACAGGAGGTTAAAATCAAGACAATCCTGATGGAAAGAAGCCTGCAGGCTCATAAAAGCTGTGTGAATAGGATATTTGGAAGAAATTTATAATCTTTTCCTAGCATTATCAGATATACATGTGGGAGCAGGGACAGATGAGGAAAATATACCCTTCTGACTGCACACACTGCTTTTAATGGGAGCATAGTGTGATTTCTCATTAAAACACTATCAGAAAATAGGTCCCTAAAAAAAAACCCTGAATCTCCTCTTCTGCAGCACTCATGACAGAAAAAATCTCACTGTAAAGGAAGGTGTCCCTGGTCATTCCTTCCTTCTTTCTCTCCCCCTACCCCACCTACCTTCACCTACAGTCATCAAATCTCTTTTTAAGTTATAAAACTGAATATTTATAATGATTATACATAAATCTTAAATCCAGCTAGCTACAGGTGGCTGCTGAAATATTATGAAACTATTGTTAACAGTTAATATCCTATTTCACAGATGCTTAAGCACATTCACTTCCAGTCTGTAGCAGTTACACTCTATGCCATTGTTACCATCCGTATCAAACACACCAACTTACATATTCCTAAACATTGCTTCATAAAGGTGGACACAAACTTTCTAGGAGAAGTAAACTCTCTGCCTCACACTTACCTTCCTCTTGGATAAAGTCACTGGGCTGGTGTTATCTGACTCCAACCCAGGCTGCATTTGTACCACCCCTCATAATTGGTTTCCAACATGAGGTTGAGGTGTCTGCTCAGCTCAGTTCTTCACTGCTTCATTGTTTCCTTTTAATGATTCACGCTATTTCAATTCCAAAAAGCTAATTGCAGAAAAAATTTATACAGCGTTTCCTCTTCAGAACTGGGTCAGAAAATAAAAAAACCCAAGAGATTAACACAAACATGTCTTCCATGCTTTCAACATATGGAAACAAGTTATTAACGCATTGCAATTTAAAACCAACAGGTTTCTTTCTTTTTTTTCTTTTTTTTTTTTCTAATATCCCTGTGGAGTCCTGAGAGGTCAGCTCAGCTGTAGGTAAAAGTTACTTCCATCTGTTATTGTCAACAGCTGTCACAAACTCCACCCCCGGCAGACTCCAGGTGCTTGCAGCTACCAAGAGTGCCACAGCTCAGAATGACACAAGATTACAGGGATGGAACCCCTCTTCTGTGAGGAAAGGCTGAAAGAGTTGGGATTGTTCAGCCTGGGACTTGAGGAGAAGGCTTCATGGTGATCTTCAGGGTAGCTTTCCTGTACCTGAAGGGAGAATTCAAGAAAGATTGAGAGATTTGTCACATGGGCATGTAAGGGTTAAGACATAGGAAAATAGCTTTAAATTGGAAGAGAGGTTGATGTTAGATATTTGGAAGAAATTCTTCCCTGTTAGGGTGTCAAGGCACTGCACAGAGAAGCTGAGGGTGTCCTCGCCCTGGGGATTGGAGCAACCTTATCTAGTGGGAGGTGTTTCTGTGCACAGCAGGGAAGTTGGAATGAGGTGATCTTTAAAGTCCTTTCCAACACTAACCATTCTATGAACTTTAGAGCTGAGCACAACCCAGGCCTGATTCCCATTGTACTTGCAGTCATGAATGAGCAGCAGAACTGCTGAGGTCAGAACCACATGCTATAACCTCACATGCCCACTCAGACTCTGTACCTCAGTAAATCCACCAAAGAAGTTTCCAAATCACTCTCTTAGCAAACACAAGGACTTCAGGTCTTTAAAAAGAAAAAAAGGGAGTCAGTGAAGCAATCTGCAAAACAGTGAAGGAAACCCACAACAGTTACATTTGTGTTGTACTAAACATCCAAGGTATTATTGAATAACTGTGACACACTAAAAGAACTGTACCTCTACAGACTCTCATATTTTGACTGGCTACTTCACTTACAGTTTTGTTATGGGAACAGATACAGATGCTGTAGATTTCTATTATTATGCCTCCTAAAACATTTCTAGTGTACTAAAGAGGGTATTTTAAAGGGAAAAATCTGACTGTTCAACCAATAAGGCTGAACATGGGCAACAACTTTATATACAGAGAGCTGCCCAAATTTCCTTCACCATTCCACCTATCCATGCTTCAAATCTCCAAAATGGCAGTAACAAAATTATTATAAATACTAGGATGAAACAACAATTACTTACTACATTTGCAGAAGATTGAGACACAGATACCACAGACATTGTAGCAGAACAATTGCATATTACTGGACAGTTCACAACTCTTTAAAGTTTCCTGACTTCGTAAAGTGAGTTGAAATTATTCATGGTACCCACAGCATTTGAGAAGAACTGGATAGCTCCATATCTGCATAAATGAACACCAGAGGACCTCAAACAATACCAAAGAACCCACCTGGTAGAGATTTGTTTCTAAAATAATCATGGCAATACAGAAAAAAATAATCAGAAATAGATTTTCCAGTTGTCATTTTGAAGCTAACACAAGGTTATATTTAGGGCTTAAAAAGGGAATGTATGTAGCATGTATTTTATGGATACAAGACATTTTACAATTGTAAATGGGTAAACATCAGCTGTGAATTATTCTAAACAGACTCAGCTTTCCCAGAGATAATTTATTAGCAAAGAGTGTGTGACCATTCCAATTTCACATATGAATAAATTATGCACGTAGAAGTGGTAATTTGTTGTCAAGGGCCAGCAAAGGAAGAAAGAAGGACTGTGGTCTTCCAAGTCTAGTCCAACAATCATAGTCAGTCCCTAAATAAAGTAATTTGAAAACAAAAATAATTTCACTCTAAGACTACGCAAACATGATAGACAACTGACACTCCTCAGAAATGGTAAAATATGAACCATCAAAGAGATAAAAACTGGTTTTTTAGTCTATTATCTATCATTTTCTAAGAAAAAAAATAAATTAATATTGCATCCTTTTTATTTATTCTTGGACTTGTGTGACCGTGGGTTCTACCAGTTTTTTGCTCCATAAATGCAGACTCTAGAAACTCTGGGAAGGTAAAAAATACATTTTTTACCTTTTAGAAGAGATGAGAGCCTCATTTAATTGATACCCCAGAGGACTGTCTTTAGCAGATCCAGTAAATATTACTTTATCATAACAGCACTGCTAGAGATACGTGTGCACCAAAAAGCTCTTCACTTTTCACCTAAAGGGTTTGAGAAATAGTGCATTACAGCAGCTGCTGAGAAAACACTCAGTGCAGTAGATTTAAGTCATTCCAGGTATCTTGCAATACTTTCATGTCACTTCTAGAGGAACCCCTTACATGCCAGCCTTTCACGAACAATCAGTCTCCTCCAAGAACCAAATGCACAAAGGGAAGACTGAGGCTCTCAGTGTATTTGCCTGCATAAAATCAAAGGTCTACAGAGGGAGGAAGGAAGAGATTTGAAATTGAGACTGCCATGAGATTTGGATGGGGACACAGCAGAGGGACCATCTGCTCCAGGCAGGTTGGTCAGAATGGTCCCAGTGACAGCAGTGTCTGCCATCTCAATACAATGCCTTCTCCACAGTCAGCAACATTCCAATTCTTATCTTATTCTTATTTCAACTAATATTTTATTGTGCTTTTGAATATGCAGCACAGAAAGGGAAGCAGAATTGCCATGTACTGCACACACATTTTTTCCAAGCAGTCACGTATGCCTAATCAGCAAAAAGCACTTACATTATTTTCACAAGTTATTAACTGAAATGGGAAACCAGCTTACTGTGATTCCATTACAAAAGAGTTACTGCACCCTGGTGCAGCTGGTATAATAAGTATCAATTGACTTGAGAGAAACCAACTAAGGCTGTACCACAAGATTCAGTCTTGCATTTCCCCCTTAATTTACAGGATTGCCACACATAACCTAGTTCTAATCCCATAAAATGAAAGAGAGGTGCTGATATTCAAGATCAAGCAGATCTTCAGGCCTCTGTGTAAAACAGAAACACAATGAGAAACTAGTTGCATTAATAAGAATATGAACAATCTGAAGAAGTAAATTGACATTAAGGGTGTTCAGCACTTTTCATCTGCTTCCTAAAACAGCAACCACAGTGGATGCAGAGTTCTCATCAGAATCGCTTCTGCTTTACCCAAGTTTTGCACTTAGTTCTCTAATTAGTAGCTATTTTCCTTCTTCAAGCCAATAAAGATCCATGCTGAGCTATCAAACCAACTCCTTGGACATTCTGCAAGAAATTTTTCCTGTTAATTTCATCACATATTTCAACTCAGAACTTTTTTTCAATGTAGATATAGACAGGATTGTTTTCTAAACCTAAATATTAAACTTCACTAACATATATTTATATATTTTTTTATATTTAGATTTATTTACTCTCTATTTCCCATTAGCAGACAATGTCTAGCTACTTTTGGGGAAATAGGGCTTCAGCCCATGTAGCAGCTCTTCTGGAAGACAAATGTCATAATAACAAATGCCCTACACCCTTTTCCCTTAGCCTTTATTGCTGAGCAGACATCATATGGTCTGGGATATCCCTTTGCTCAGATGAGGTCAGTTGTCCTGGCTCTGCTCCAACATGGGTCTCTTCCACCACAGGCTGCAATCCTTTGGGAACAGACTGCTCCTAAATGGGTTCCCCATGGGGTCACAAGTTCTGCCAGCAAACCTGCTCCTGCACTGGCCCCCATGGGGTCAGAAACTACTTTGGGTACATCCACCTGCTCCAGCTTGGAGTTCTCCCTGGGCTGCAGGTGGATCTCTGCTCCACCATGGACCCCCACGGGCTCCAGGGGCACAGCTGCCTCACCATGGCCTTGCACCACAGGCTGCAGGGGAATCTCTGCTCTGGCACCTGGAGAACATTCTGCCCTTCATCTTCACTGACCTGTGTTTCTGCAGAGCTTATCATCTCACATTCTCACTCCTCCCTCTGCTTGCTGTTGCTGTTGTGTAGGCTTTTTCCTCTTAATTCTGTTGTCCCAGAGGTGCTCCAGCATTGCTGATGAATTCAACTTTGGACAGCAGTGTGTCCATCCTGGAGCCAGCTGGCATTGGCTTTTGAACGTGGGGGAAGCTTCTCAGAGAAGCCAGCCCTGCAGCTCCCCACAGAAGCTTTATCTGCTGTTGTTCCTGGATATGGTTTGTTTGGAACACTTCTAACAAAAGTTAGTCACTTCTGGCTCTTGGGAGAAGAGCATCCTGGGCATGCTCTCCAAGATGCAGGGGCTTCTCTTTGAGCATAGACACGTGTGTGACTGTAACGCATTTGTAACTATAAAACAAGCACATCCCTGGCTATTTCACATCCAGAACATTCCTTATGTAGTTCTGACAGTTTCTTTAGTCAGGGGGAATTAGACTGTTCAAATCTTCTTTCCTGGAATTGACAGCATTTGGTCCGTAGGATGCATAGAATCATTGTTTTTCCCAAAACAAACGAGTCCCTAGGCCTTTGAACACAATTAAGGTCTCATGAATGTGGCAGTCTGAGCTTTAGAACTTAGGATCAGGATATGAATAGGGCAATAAATTAGGAAATGTCGAGAAAACACCATGTTAAAAACAACCAAAACCACTTTCTGTAAATATTTCTCAGTCATCTTTCATACAGGTGCCTTACTTTTTCAAGAGTTAGCATCACAAAGTGCTGCCCCAAACCTTCTCATAGAGGGTGCCACAGGAGCAGATTCACAAAGATATTGCTTCAGGCCAAACCAAATTGTTGTAGTGAAAGGAAGTCAAGGTCTGAGTTGAAGAAGAGCCCTGCAGCAGCACAGAGAGACAGCAAGGAGCTCTGTCAGTACAAAGATAGAAGCACTAAAGCAGTCACACAGCCCCAGAGAGGTGACAGGAGAGGAGGAAAAAACAGAAAAATATTTGCCTGTGGACTGCAACATCAGGAATAACCAAAAGATTTTTGACAGGTCACAGAATCAAGAAGCATTTCTGCACTCACAGCCTCTATGTCTTCAGCTAGAATGTAAACTAATCCAGCCTTGACATGAAGAGAAAGAGCACTGAACTCCACAATTTTTGTTTCAAAACTTAGATACAAAGTCAGAGATTTTTAAATTTATGCCTGATTTCTAATATGAATTTGTCTGGCTTCAGCTTTCAGCCACTAATTTTGGTGTTTGGATTTTCCTAGCCCCTTTCTGCTGTACTCTTTGCAAGACTCTCTAGAAAGTAGCATTTCATTCTCATCCTCCAAAATCAAGATCTCAGAGTCAATTCATTTTGTCATCTAATTTTTTGGCAGTCTCTATCAATATACCACAGTAAGATCACAGAACTGCTGGAAGTCTCCCTGTGCAGGAAATCGTTTCCAGGCCTCCTGTTGAGGAACCATTGCCATAACAGCACCGACAACAAAATTATAGCAGGAGTGGAATTAGAGTACTCCGGGAAAAAGAGCTCAGTCTTGCACGGGTTTGTGCGCTTTCCTTTCACCTGCCAGCACACGGTACTTTGCAAGGTCAGCCCTAAGAAGCTAAATTCAACAAGTGTAAGGTCATCAGAAGCAATAAAGATAAACACTAGTGACTCTTCTCCCTCACTCCCGGGTCTCAGCCGGGGTCTCTCAGGCTTCACTCCAGACCCATTTTTAGCTCTCGAGGGGCCGGGCACGGCTCTCCCGGACCGCAGCCGCTCCGCGCCCCCGAACGAGGCTTGAAAAAGTTACGGCCGACCTGCGGGAGCTGGGGGAGCTCCAGGTAGGGCCCCAAGGCAGTGAAGGGCCGTAGGGCAGCCCCGATCGGGCGGCTCTCTGTGCCCGCCCAGGGGAGGTGGCCCGGCTCCTGCGCGGCGAGCGGGGCCCGGCGCGTCCCACCCCCGGCCTTGACGCCACGCGCTAATGAAATGCTAATGCCGGGGCGCGGAGCCGGGCGCTGCCCGCGCCCATAAAACACGGCCAGGCGCGGGGGTCCTGCCCGCAGCCATGCAGAGCGCGGCCCCCGCCGCCCCGCCGGCCCTGCACCTCCTCACCTCCTACTTCATCGACGGTATCCTGGGCCGGGGCCCCGCTGCGGGCCGGCACGGTGAGGGGCGGCGGGGAGGGTGGCGCGATGAGAGGTGGCCCGGTGAGGGCCAGCGGGGTCGCTCCACGGCCGCCCGCCCCAGTAACTCCGCGGTTGTCTCCCGCAGGCGCGGAACGCGCGGAGACGCCGCGGCCCGGCCGAGCGCGCAGCCCCGCGGAGGAGCCGCCGGCGGAGGAACGCGAAGAGCGCCCGGCCGGCTCCGGGGCACCGGGTCCGGTGAAGAGGAAACAGCGGCGGTACCGCACCACGTTCAGCACTTTCCAGCTGGAGGAGCTGGAGCGCGCCTTCTGCAAGTCCCACTACCCCGACGTGTTCACCAGGTAGCGGCGGGAGGGGCGGGCGGGGCCGTGCCGGAGCAGCGGGCAAGCTCCGGCTCTGACTGTGTGTCCTCCCCGCAGAGAGGAGCTGGCCCTGCGCCTCGACCTGACGGAAGCCCGGGTGCAGGTGAGTGCCGGAGGGGACGAGGGGCGAGAGAGGGTTGAACACAGCGCGTTTCCCTCCTTGTTCAGCCGGGCGCGAAGGGAACGCGGCGGTGCCGGGCACGCGTCCTGTCCGCGGCCGGTGGTGCTGAAGGGACGGAGGAAGGGGCGCGTTAGCTCCGTGGCGGGGAAGCGGCGGCTCAGGGACGTTCCCAAGCGCTTCAGTCCCGCTTGTGCTGCCGCCTTCATGGGTCGGAAGGCAGGTGCTCTCTCCCGACTTTTAAAACAGAATTTTAAAAGAATAAATCAGGTTGTTTTCAGAAAATGAGGGGTTCTGTGGGGTATCCAAAGTTATTTACTGAGGCTGCAGAGTTTTCACCTTCTCTTGGTCTTACTTAGCTCGATAAAACAGTCACGCTTCTAAGTGACCTGTTAAAACAAAAGAAAGATTAATTTGACATTCATATATGACAGTCAGATCCTGTCCAGGAGAGTTTTATGTCCAGCATACTTAAACAGACACTAATCACTTGTAGGCTGCAGTTTCCTTAAACTACAAACGACCCTTAGTAACTTTTCCTGACTCTATGTACTCCTGCTTAACAATATCCCTTAAAACGATTTTCTTTAGATTTATCTCTTGATAACCTAGAAATCTCCTTTTTATATACAAACTATTGCCTAAAAAAAATATGTTTCAAAAAGTGTGAAGGCTTTCAAGTATTTATAAGCTGCAAATGACAATTGTATTAATTTGACTTCTGCTGTATATCAGATATTGACTGTTCCAGCACAAATCTGGGTATGTGCCTACTTGTAAAAGACTGAGAACTGGTGCAGCTGCTCAGTGTGACAGTCCTGCTTACTCCTGCATAGCTTTGATACTGTTAATGCCAAATCCTTGTTTGTATACGTTGTCATTACTCCAGTCACTGGATCTGCGATGGTTCACGCCATGGTTACAGTCTGTAAAACTGTAACTTTTTTAGCTCTTTATTTTAATATGCACCATCTTCAAAAAAGGCATTAGAAGTATGAATGGTACTTTATAATTGACTCACAGAATACATAGATGAGCTTTTCAGCTCTCTTTTGTGGCCTTAGAGGAAGTTATGTACTCTCCACTCTTCCTAATAACAACAATGACTGAAACCTCTGGTCACTGATATGCCCCAGTCTCTAATAATTGCACATGGTACCTAACAATAAAAGAGACATAGTTGAAAAGCTGTTACTTTAACTGTTACTGTCACATTCCCTTTGTGGGGTACATATTCCGTGGACCCTGTGAAGGAATGGTGCAATGGTACATGGCAAAGAGGAACTCACCTCCTAAAGACTCATAGAAAAAAAAGGAAAAAAATTTTAACATTTGCGTTTGATGGAGTCAAAAAATAATTAACAAGCAAAATAACAAAGTGGTTGCATCCCCAGTGGATGGCAGGAACAGCAAAGAGCTGTTCCTGGTAACTCTTTGCCTCCTTAACATGTTAGATCTTAACACAAGTCACCTGGGCACGGAGCACAGGGTCAGCACAGTTGTTTAGTGTGAGCTTGCAGTGCACAGAGCCAAGCCCCAGTTCCTCTCCTGTGGGAAACTGGGCTCAGCCTGGAGGGAAGGGAGTGCATAGGAATAACAGTGATGTACTGTACTTAACAAACTGCTGTAATTACCAAATACTTGCTGCATATGCCCATGCTCATAGTTGCTCTATAAGGCATCCTGTGTGAAATGAAAACTTCCAATCCCCTCCCATGGCACCTGGCTAAGTCAGCTGACATGGAAAGTGGCATCTCTTTACTTAGTCAAGTGTAAACTCAAGAAATCAATCTTACCCAATGCAGGCAGACTGTTTCTTCACCTCAGTGTGTTTTACACATGGAGGTTTGCTTCTCTGGGGAGAACCCTCTGTCAACCACTTGAAATGGGTACCAGCCACTGCATTGTTCCTCCTCTTGCCTTTTGAGTCTTACATGAAAATGAACAAATAAGAAAAAAAAAACGGTGTGAACATATGCTCGTCCCATCATCATTGCAAAGAGATCCCCCTGATGCAACACTCCCCTTATTTACTTTCATAGAGTAAGGGAGATGATGCATTCCTTACCTTGGGAAAGAGGAAGTCAGAGAGTCTGCAAAACCTTTTCATAACCTAGAGCCACTTTGGGGTTGCTCTTCAATAGCATTTGCATCTGTTATTGCCATTCATGTTTCTCATTATTCATATTGTTCGGATAGGAAGAAAATAAGAAGAAGTTAAAAGTATCTTTTATCTTGTTTAATGTGAGGGATAAGAGGTTCCATGGGTATTTCATTGTCATAAACTGCATCAGTTTTAAAACATTGGCTTACAGATATAACTGATCTAGACATCCTTGTCATATTTTCTCATTACAATCCTCTTATTTACTTAGAGCAGAAGCAGGATACAATTATGCACATCTATGTATCTTTTTAGCATCATTAGGTATTACATCAATTAAATAGGATAAATTTCTAAAGAAAATTAAGGCAAGAAAGCGCTCAAATTTTACATGCTCACCTTTTCCTTCATAAAAGACCTAAATCTCTTGTCAGAGATGCATGATGCTAGTAATTGCAAATATAATCTGGGTAATATTTAGCATACAATTCAAAGCTTGATGGTTTAAAACTGATTTTTGAGTATTAATTAATACTTTTTTTCTAGCGTATTTTGCGATTGGTGTTACAGTCCTAAAAATTTTAAGCCTGGTATAGCAGTTTCTGTTATGGTTAGTTTGTCACTTCAGATACGTCTGAAAATAGAATAAAGGCAAGTTAAGCCTTGTATTGGAAGCAAAGGAAAACTGCTTAACAAAAGGTTCAAGATGACTAATCTGAATGTTAATTAATATAATGTGTGCAGTAAATTTTGAAAACTGTTTGTCATGTCAGTCTGAGGTATGAGGCATTGGTCTGCTCCTGTTATCACTTGAACTGATGAGTTTGCACCAATAAGGAACTGAAAGCCAGCTTTTTTCTAAAGGTAATTATTAGATATCTATGCTAGTATTTCCTTCCAGTTTGAGAAATACAAAATCTGAGAGATTACTAAATTTTGGCATTAAGCTCAAAATTACCTGTAACATTAAAAAAATTTGTTTTGTAGTCAAAGTGCATGTCTGAGTGATCAAATGGATTTGCTTTAGCACAGAGAAAGCAGAAAAGCAGATATTTAATTTTGTGTTAGACTTCTTTATGAAGAACAGATTGAAGAATAGTGCTAAGATTGAGTAAGGACATGAACACCTTGGCAGCATTTATCTTTTTTAGGAAAGGCTGTATCTGCATATCTGCAGTGTGAGACAGTTATTGCCTTTTCAATTGGATTTTTTCCATAGAAAACACTAACTCATTTGAGTTGGTGGTCTTCTACTGTAAGATTTTAGCTAAGCTGCATTTACAAATACTTAGGATTACTGGCTAACAGTGATTTAAAATTATCTGATCCCAGTAATTTAGTCTTCCTGACCAGACCCCTGTGTTGGACTAATACTGATGGGGTATCTAGTCCTCACTGCCAGGTAGGCATAGCTGCCTGGAATTTCACAGGTTCAGCTATTCCTTTGTAAGACATCTGACTATTGAAAGCTGGTGGTTGCTGGAGGAAGGACCAAAGAATGAGTCATAACACTCAAGGATTTCAAGTACCAACTTCAAAATTTTGTTGTTCTGATTTTCTGCTGAGTGCACCCCCCTGTGCCCAGTGCCTGTGAGTGAGACAATTCTGTGTTACACACGTAACCCGAGGGGTATAAATCCCCTCCTACAGGAGAACAGCAACTTCCTGGTGCAAACACAATGCATGCAGTGAAAGGACTAGCAGAGTACTTCTTCAGCTGGATCCTGAGAACCCCAGAGCAAGTGCTTTGAAAGAGCCAGTTGTTACAGACAGAGAGAAACAACATCAGGCTCGGGACAGCAAGGCTGGGGCGTGCTGCAGCCTTCTTTGGGCATCAGCACCCCGGTGTGTGGAGGGCTTTTCTCCCAAACACACTTTGTGTTAAGCACCTGAAGGTAAGTTACTCTGCTGGAAACAGTCATAGGGCATAGCCTAGGTAAAGCAAGCTAGGTCCCCCAAAATCTGAGTTTTAGATATTTTAGATGCTATTTAAAACTTCTGGAAAACAAATTTTGGACTGTAATGTAATTGCCACCTCTTCAATGGCTTTGTTGAAATTTAACTTAATTAATTAACTTGAATTAATTTAACTCAATGAATGGTCATGAAAGGAAGAATGATAATTTTTAATAATTGCTTTTGCATTTCAGGTGACAGGTTAATACATTACAATGGCTTTAAAACATACGTGGCTCTTCAGTCAGACAGTAGTCAAATTTACAATAATTAAGTGATTTATTTTGTAATAAACCCACTAAGTCATTTATGAAAAGATATATTAAAGAAGAGGGGTTTTGTTTAACAGTAAATATTTTGCCATCCATATCAATACATGCTGTAGTATCTGGTGAGACAAACTGCAGAGTAAGTTCAGCTAATGCCTTTATAATTTCTTATTGAAGGTCTGGTTCCAAAACAGAAGGGCAAAGTGGAGGAAACGTGAAAAAAATGAAATTCTGGGGACTGTTCCAGGAATCTCCTTAACGCACCCACTTGGTCTCTTTTTGGATGTTCCACTGAGTCACTCTCCCCTCCTAGATCACACCTGGAGGTCAATGCCTCTTTCAACATTGGCTGTGCCGACCATGTCCCCAGCTTTTAGTCCTTCAACCTTAAGCCCATTTGGCCTCAGCAGTCTTACCTGGACTTCTCTCTTCAGAAATCCTATTTTAAATCCACATTTTGGAAGGTATAGAATAATTTTTTTTTCCTAAATCTAAAAACTGTTAAAAATGCTGCATTTATATTAGTTTGCTACTCACATGTCCTCAATAAACTTACTAAAATGGGTTAGCTCCTGTGTATGATCACTTGATAGGAACAGCAAGATTTTGGTTTAAATCATGCTAATAAAAACATATTGTGTAATTGCTTTTTGAAGACAAATTGTGCATACCTATTGCAATTTTGATCTCACTCAACTCTAGTCTTCATACAGACTGCTGCAACCTGTGTGGATGCAGCTCCACCCTTCTCTCTCAAGTATAAATATATTATATATAAAATATATAAATGCATTTTATACTACATATAAGTAAGTATAAATACATTCAAAAATAGAAGATAGCACTCTTGCTGAAATTAGAGCTTGTGTCTTAGTACTACATTAACAGACAAATGCTTTTCATGTGGAATCAATTGATCTGAACAAATTGTCTGCATAAAAAGCTATATAAATTGGCCTTTTAATGAGTTGGTTTATTGCTTTCACAGAACAGGCTGATCTACACCATCCGAGGTTTGCTTAGAAAGGATTTAGCATGAGGGGTTAAGCAAATTGTCTCCGGTTTAGATATCCACATGCCGTGTCTGATCATCTCTTGTTCATTTTATTTAAGTGTTTTGGTTTTTTGTTTAGGGTGGGGTTTTCTGCCTTTTCTTTTTTTTTTAAGGGCAAGACACTATAATGCAAAATAAAGCTTAAAAAAGTATATTTGGAAGAAATTGGAAATTTTGAAACTTTTTTCCTAATACTTTGGGGAGAAGGGGGGAAGCTGCAACTCAGTAAGTATTTGTTCTCCAAAACAATTATTAATTTGGGTAATATTGACTTCTTTCAAATACAGGTTTCTCAATGCTTTAAATCCTCTGGTGACAACAGCTTCAGTACTAATGAAAGCTCCTGGACCCCCGTCAGACCCTGTTCTCACTGCCTTCACTGATCCAGCAGCAGCTGAAAGGAAAACGTCAAGCATTGCAGCACTAAGACTCAAAGCGAAAGAACATTCAGCACAAATCCCTCAATTAAACCTCATCTCCAGTCTTACAAACACTAACAAAGAACTTTGTTAGGAGCTCTCCCACAGACTACAGCCACGGAGGGGAAAGTGAATGCCTTCTCCAATAAGTAGCTCTCATTAGAGAGACACATTTAAAAAAAGAAAACACACACACACAGAGCTGAATTTCCTGCAGCTTCAGTTAACAGACTGAAAGGAAATAAACCTGCTAAACATTGTTTTCCTTCATTACAACATGAAATCAGGTAGTAATCTGCTTGTGTAATTTCTTGCACTGCAGAAACAGAAGCAGGAACTATCTCATCTTTGTAAATCAGGCTAACATGTATCTGAAGCTTTGAAATCACCGAACTCACCAGAAGCTAGTCCAAAGGCTCCAAATTCTTTGTAGAAATAACCACTTTTCTAAGCAATTCTTAACTTCTCAGGAGGAACTCTTACATGCAGTACTTGAGATGTAAGAATCAGTACACAGTTATTAACTTGGAGACCATGCTTCATGTTGAAGTGCAAATGTCAGTGAAATATTGCATTTTAAACAGACTTAACAGGAATGAGATGGGGACTGTTTTCAAAATGGGCTTCTGATTCAGCACTGGGTTTGTGTAAAGAGTACCTTGTTTCAAATTTAAAAACAAAAAGTTTGCTTTATGTTCAGGGTGGCAGTGTCTTAATTAAGAAAGTTTAACCTCTGTACATGAACTGTATCCTGTGAAAGTAGGTTAGCAGTGTGCAGTAAATGGTGTGTAGTTCTCTGTGTATGTATATACATGTAAATCAGTTGCTTATAGCTGTAAACATGAAGTTGCTGAATACTTTTAGCAAGATTTCTGGCACACCTTACCAGATCAGTAAGTTAACAGATCACTTGTGTATTTTGAGACATTTCATGCCTTGAATAGTTTCAGAATTTAAGAGAATATTCAATGTGAAGTGTTAAATTCTTCCTTGGACCAATGTTGAAATAAGTGAAAACAGAGGCCTTACTGAACAGGAGTCTACAGTCCATCACAATCCTGGACTCCAAGACAGGTAATTTTAAAGTCTGCTGAATTTCCCCACCCAGGACATGGGACTGAGAACAACTCTCCACAGGTCTGATGCTTTGGTGTAAGGTGAGGATACACAGTATCCTCCTGGAGCGTTCGTGTAAAGCGAGGATAGGTCATGGTTCGCTCCTTGTGCAGCTCACTCGCCTACCTCACAGGGCTGTTGTGAGGACTCATTAAACAAACCCAACACTGTGCAAATGGCAGAGTTATACAAGTGCTAATTTTTGCTCCACAGCAACAAAAGAAAGGCCAACAGTTGGCTGCACGTGGAGATCACCTTTCCCACACCTGTATCAGAGGTCCAAGCAAACTCTTCCTGTGGTTGATGGGACAGCACAGAACTCTTCCAATGATGCTGCCTGTTTTCTCAGAACATTTACACTGAAAAGATTTTGTGGTTTTGAGAACTTCTTTCTCAAGGCAGCTCTGAAGACTACACAGTTGTGTTCTCAGCTAGAGTTTGAGGTGCAGAGCTCCAGCTGCTGCTGCTTCTGGAGACTGCACCGAGTTTGTACTTAGCTCCACACAGAGAAGGCAGTTTGCTGGGTCAGACAAATACTCATCACTTTCCACAAGAGTGGAAGCATTTCTGGGTTCGTAGACCTCATTGGGAGCACAGGTAGGAGAAGGTGGTGGTATTTCAGCTTTTAGGAAAAGCCAGCTCCCTACTTGAGTTACAGCAGGGCTGCACAGTGTGTCAAGCAGCAGGAGACTGGGGAAGTGAAGTAAGCAGGACCTCTCACACAAAGTTTGAGTGTGTTTCTTCCACAACAGCTATTGGCTTCCACAAGCCCACTCTCATGGCCCAGGCTGCCAACTGGCAGCACAACACGGTATCCACTCAACTGTTGAGTTTGTTCCAAATTAACCTTTTAAGTAGGTTAATGGCTTGAAAACTGTCTTTACACAACTCCTGTTCTGTACAAGCTTCTGTGGTATCTTTCCTCACCACCAGTGTCTCTCTCTTACAATGCAAAGAGATTCTGCAGGAAATGAGACTCACTGTTTCATTTAAAGTAGCAGAAACTGCCCTGCATTTGCCATGAGCCATTAAGAAAATAATTCTGCAATAATAATAAAACCTGCGTATTTTCACAAAATTATATTCCTAGACAAGTTCACCAGAAGCAGCATGTGAAAAATAAGAACTGAATGCTAATGTAATACATTGCATGAAATAGTAGGTCCTGTGTAATCACCAAAATCTTCATCACTGACCAGAGGGCCACAGATATCTCACTCAGGTATGGGGGAATCAAATTCAAAAGCTAAATTTCAGTAGATACATCAGAGATAGCATTCATCTATCAACAAATTTTTTCCATAAGCTATGGTTAGAAATAATTTCAGGGACAGCAATTAAACACACAGAGGCAAGCAATTTCACTCGTGTGCAGGAGAGCTCCTGCCAGAGCTGGGAGCTGCTGCCTCTACCCAGCACACACAGCCACTTCAGCACCACCATGGGACAGCAGGGTTGGCTCCTAAACCCTTGCCAGTTTGGGTGTTGCTCTGTCCTAATTCTCCTTACAAGAGGGCACACTTCTCCAAGACATCCTCCTCTGCTGCTGAGACCACAGGCAAGCACCTGCTGGGGACCACAGCTGGGGAGCTGTGAACCCTTCTCCCAATGTCCCACTGGAGCCAGGGCTGCCTCCTTTGGTGTGTACCTATATCCTGTGGTGGCTGCATGGCTCTGCAGCTTCAAGCTACTGTGCCCCATCTGACACACGGCACAATAGCAAATGGGAGTACATTGCCTGTTCTGTTCCCAGTTAAGGAGAAGCTGTCATCCCTGTGCCATCTGGGCAGAAGACAGTGTCTGCAATCATCAGCAGTTCTCCACAGCTTCCCAACGTTTCATCTGGGTTTACTTTGAAATGAAGAGAGTTGGTTTTTTTTAAGGTGATTTCATTTTTTCTGCTTTAGTGAGTCCTTCCAAGAAATTTCCATTCTTCCATGTGACTTGAAATCCAGCTGTTAGAGCTAATCATATTATGAAAGTATGCAGGGCAACACTTGAAATCAGCTTAGGAATCAGAGTCTGCTCATAACCAAAACTCAGAAAACTTTATATGTTAATTATTACCATCTTAAAATGAAATATCACAACAAGAGAAGAAGATTTACATATTCAGTTTGTTTAAATTTTAAACAAAAAGGCTTATTTACCAGCTGTTATGGATATAGTACTAAAATTACATTTAAAAAAATGCTGGGGAGCAATTAATTGAAAAAACTACAGCCTAGTGTCATTGGTGCACATGGAGTCAACATCTTTGCTATTAATCATGCAGGGACTTTTGCTTTCCTAGTTTTTCTCAGGGCAATGGGATCTGCAGCCTCCCATATCCCAAACAAGCCATTTTACAGAGAGTGTCTCACACTGAACATTGCAACTATTTCCTGACATTTTATTTTGCCTTGTGCATTAAATTCTTTAGTCCTAATTTAGGCAAAGCTTGCACTGACCTGGATTGAGACTGCAGGATTTGTCCCTGTGCCTCTCTTCTGAATAAAGAAGGGTTGCAGCCTAAATCTTCTCTGGGTGACATCAAGATTGGTTCCTAGCACAGATTTCAACTGCAGCAGGTCTGAAGCCCTGTTTTTCTTATTGGGTTTATCTGATTTTCCTGAAAGCAAAAATATATGGGAGGATTTCCAAAGCCACAGAGAAATCTGAATACAATCCCACTCCATCCATCTTCTACAACTACTGAGGAAAAAACTCTTATCTTCAAATTAAACCTTTTCACCCTCCACATCACAAATTTTTGAGGTGTTTTGCTGGAAGAACCTGCAAGCATATTAGTATCTATTCAGGAAACATTGATAAATATTTCTATTGGAGGACTCACATTTGGCTAAATTATCAAATTTTTTCAGTTTGTTCTCTGGTCCAAGTTCCATTCTGGTACCATAGGATGTTGGATAAATTTCTGTATTTCCAGTGACATAATATCATCAGAACCTTGCCTACAAAGAGCGAGTGATTTTGTTGGGAAAAAAAAAAAAGGAGAATAATAGGCCAGGTGTTTGAAGAAAAGACAAAGAAACAAGCACAGTAGGGTGTTCTGACTCACAAATCTGTATTGAGAAAGAAGTATTCACGAAGAAAATTAATTTAAGAAGTATGTAGTTCAGGTTTTGAGCCCATAAGTTCCTTTCAAAAACAGATTAGTGATTAAAAACTTTTTTAGTCTAGCAATCTCTTAAACAATTAGCACAGTAATTGGAAAGGGACTACAAATTCAAATCTAGATGGACATAAAAGGCTTTCCCCATAGAGCTTTGCCTTGGTTTTATGGGTAACTGGCATGCACCTGCCTTTACCATCAGTGGGACTGAAATACTGAAGAAGTGCTCTGAATAGGGATATAAATGCCCCAAACAGTAATGCCATACAAATTACTTAATTCGTGTAAAGTAGAAGTAATTGTATTGATTATGAATGTGTGAGTGACTCCTTTATTTCAAGTTATATGAGATGTAAGCCACCAGCTTTCAATGGGGTCCTTGCTGCAAATTTGCCAACCACAGAGTGGGATGTTACTTTTTTCCTTATTCTGAGCAATAAATCCAATGCACCGACATTTGGAAACAGAGATCTGCTGACTTTAAGCTAAACCAGGTAAATAAGAATTTCTCTCCTCCAGCCAGGAAGTAATTTTGCTTTGCTTGTTCATCCTGCGAAAGGTGCCTGAAATCAAAGAAAAAGGAACATAAGGGAGAAACATCCCCAAACTTCTGATGTTTTTCCTCAAAGTAGAACTTTTTTTCCCTTTTTTGCTATTATTGTCATGAAACACCATGGATCACCAGATAAAGCCTACACCGCCATAAGAAAAGAAAAAAGAAAGGAAGGAGAGAGTGATTATGCACAGTGTGTCCCTAGCAATATAATTACCTAACAGCAGATGTCTGACTTATGGATTCCCAGGAAGCTGTATGAAGGACATGTAGCAAGAAGCCTGTGGTAATACACAAGCACCTGTACTTCATTTACTTCAGCTGCACTGCCAGCCAAATGGCATAAAAGGCAGTTAAGGACAGGGCACTTCTGTAGACCTTATAGTCAAGCAGTTCTACATATGGACTCTGAAGAATTAGAGCTAGTGGGTTGTGTCACAGTCTGCACTGATTCTGGATATCCCTCCTGCCCCATCCAGGCCTGAGAACAGGGCTGTCCTTGCTGCAGGTAGAGGAGCCACAGCACAGGGCAGCTCAGGCATCACTTCACAGCAGCAGCTCTGCCAGCTCTTTGTCTTCTCCTCAGCCCTTGGACACACTGCCCTTACCAATGAACATGTTGAGTTTACCAAAAAATGTGAGGAAAACCTGGAAGGAACATAATATTCTCTACCAACTTAATTGGTTGGCTGCAGCAATGTTTCCTATATTCCAGCTGGAGAATTGCTCTGTGCTGGCTGGTGAGAAGCCACTGGAAGATTGGGATGAGCTTGCAAAGTCACACTGGTTGAGTAACAAAACTTTTACATTGAAACAATAACTGAATGGAGGATTGTTTGGGTTTGGTTGGGTTGTTGGCTGGGTTTAATTCTTTTATAAAAACTACCTTACCAGAAATGACCTGCAGAAAAACTAGGACAAAATACCTGATGTTACAGATAAAAACTTCAGCCTTTGGTGTGAGCAGCATAGTGACATTATTGTGAACTAAAGCAGAAGCAGTCAAGACAGCTTGAATTACAGTTTCATCTGGTTCAAAAGGGTTGCTAGTGAAATGCATTTAGGGGATCTGCTAAAGAAAAGAATACATTGCATTTTGTAAGTACCCAGTCACAGCTAGAGATTTTGACAAAAGTTGACTTTCACACGCAATTAAACACAATAATTTCAGTTTTCTAGTTTCATAGAAGCTGATCCACAGACTGCCCTATCTCCAGGGTTATTTTGTACTGATAAAAAATCACGGGATTAATGTTTGTGAAAGAAGACAAGAAAGGACAGCATTATTATAGCCTTATTTTCTATATGTCCCAAAGTGAATATAGGAAGAGAAGTGAAGCAGGCTGAAATGTTAATGTATGAGAAGAGCCTGGAGACACTCTCATCAGTAAGTTATCAGAACATCTCAGTCTTACCTCTGTTTGTGCTCTCTCAAACTGGACTAGTAGAGGACTTGCTGACAGCAGCAATAAAGTTTTCAGGTGATGTTTGGCACTGTGTGCATTCAGCTTCTTTGTACAGAGCTGAGCAAAGAGAAAGCAAAGCAGTGAGTGGGCTATGTTTGGAGAACACAGGAGCAAATGGGAGAGATTCTTACTTGCTTCCCAGCTCAACAGCAGAGTTTCTGCTTTGGGACTGTGGTGAGCTCTGAGCTCAGCCCTGGCTGTAAAACAAATAACCTTCCCCAAGCAGGGTGGATGGCAAATACTAAGGACTGCCAAGACACGGCCTTGAAGACAAAAGAAAAAGCAGCACCAAGCATTACTAGAGCATTCACAAAATTCTCAATTTAAAAAGAACCCAACAACAATCTGCATTTCAATTTCTCACCCTGAGTCTAAGAGAAGGCAGGAGAGAGCCTCTCATTATTTCCAGCACAAGCATGGCCATTACTATTGACTCTTACAGAATTCTACCTTATGAAGGTGCCATTTCGAATATTTGTAAGAGTAACTGTTCTTAAGACAAAAATGCATGGCTATGCTGCAATCAAATATTAGAAGTTATCCACAGCCTTAACACTGAAGTGTTCAGCAATTTTGCTTGTGCAATAGCACTTTGATTGGAGAAATAAAAAGCAGGTAAGGCCATTCAAAAACCCCAGTTTCTGTGTTTCTTAGACATGCATATCTAGGGAAAACAGACCTGACAATGAAATAAATTTTTCTTATTGTATCAAATCTAAAAGCACCCTCAAAATGCCCACTGTTCCTACTTAAAAATTAGATATTCACACCCTGCTTTTGACTAAGTGGTCTCTGTTCACTGTTAAATCTTCCTGGCATCCACAAGAGTGCTTCTTACATAATGTTCCTGTATATTAGGAATGATCTAAAAGAAATATCTAGTTCTAGACTGAAAAAACCAAACAAATGAACAAGAACAAGAAAACACCTAGCTCCATGCATACAAAGCAACAAAGGCCTCAGCAGCCTGTAGAATGGGTGCCACAGACCACCTGAATTAGAGCTAAACCAGCTCAGTGAGAGGATCTAACCATGCTGAGCTGAGACTTTCTGGTCCCACTGATGTATACTGTGAACAGCACAGGGTTTAGAGATGTTAATAATTACTGTCACACTTTTAGTAGCCAGAAAGCTGGGGTTTTACTTGGCATTTTCCTCAAAGTTTAGAAATGGCTTTTTGCTGTAAATACCTTTTTTCCCTGGAACTGGCCTTGTGCCAGGAAGCTAAGCAATGTTAGACAACCCAGAATATTACCCTTCACTTCCAGAGTTGGCCAGTGTTATTTTGAGGGTCTGGGTTTTTTAGGTTTGTTTAAGTCCATTATTAATCAGTTAATATGCCTTGCAAAATGCATTTTTAAACGGTATTTTAATAAACACAACTCAACAGAAATCATGGCTGCATGAGAATAATAAAACAAACCTACAAAATTACAGTCTTAGATAATTCCTGCATCATCTACGGGGGAGAACGACAGGGTAATGTCAGAATATTGTAGTTTCTCTCCCTTTAAAGTTTAGAAGGTGTTACATACAGCCTTCGCAGTTTGGCAACTATACATCAAAACAGATAGAAAATACTCTGTTCTCTGCTACTATTTCAATATGGAAAAAGTCTCATACACAATGCAACAGATTCACAGCAGGTCTTTAGAAAATATTGTACCTTTAGTACCTTCGAGTAAACAGGGGACTTTAGAAGGAGAGAAATGAATACAACAAGCAATCCAAACAAATTTTAAAATAATTTCACGAATGGTTTCCCTTTCAGAAGGATAAAAAACTCTGTCTACTCTCTAAAACACTCAACTGATAGCTTACTTATTAGACAAAAATTAGTGTCCATTCAACCATGAAAAAGAGAAGCCATTATATGCTATAAGGGAGATCAAACTGACATCAGCTACTGTACATCTTGACACTTACATAATCAAAGTAAACTTTGCTATATGTGTCTGATCTAATGTACCTGTCAGTTATCACTGCCTCTGCTCAGATGAGTTCATGTGTCACCTATATATATGGGACAAAACAAATAAATAAATTGTAGTGTTATCTCTTCAAGCTGCTCACACAGTAAGGGAAAAGTGCTTAGTATTCCATAATGGAGTTAGGAGTAATTTACTGAGAGATAATTTCTTTTGGACCTAAAATCTCCTACCTCCTGCAGAGCAGACAAATAGAACTATCTTACAGGAAATGGGGCATGATAATACTGCTCTTTAAATAGAACTAACAAAATGGAAATACAATAGGCATTAAAAATATATAGCTAACAGTTACCAAAACCTTTGATGTTTTTATAGCTATTTACTGCAAGAGATTGTATTAGCTGCTACAGCCCATTTTAATACAAGAAAAGTTTACCATGTGTTTTTTAAAATACTTTAAAAAAAAAGTTAAACCTGTAAAGTAGTACTCTCAGGCATGAGGAGGGAAAGCCACTTGGTTGATGAAATAACAAAGATTTAGCAATCAGCTCCTGTAGCAGATAAGAAATTTCTTACAGAATAAGGACCTCTTAGGCCTCTGATCACTTCTGTTCCTTTCTGCCACTTTTGCTTACCAACAAGAATTTTGGCAAATGTTCTCTAACAGGATAGTAAAAACCAAGTTACATAACCTAGAAAGCAATTTGTTGTGTTGGTTTAACACAGCCTGGTTTTTTGGTGGGGGCAGGGGAAGCTTCTGAGAGAAGCTGTTTGAAGCTTCTACTATGTCCAGCAGAGCCAGCTCCTGATGACTCTGAAGATGGACATACTGCTGGCCCAATTAGAGAGACTGGTCATGCCTCTGTGATGATGTATTTAAGAAAGGAAAAAAATTGTGCACAGCTCTTCCGGGGGGTGGGGAGGCACCGTGGCCATCCCACGGCATGGGAAAGCCATTCCCCAGTATGGAGCCCAAACCAAATCAACCTTTCAGCACTGCAAAACCCTGTAAGAACTTTTCAACTGATAGAACTTGAGAACAAAAAAACCTATTGACAACAATTTTCTTCTGCGTCAGAGAAAAGGAAAAGGTGAGGACATGTGAGGAGAACAACATGGCGACACTCGGGTCAGTGAAAGGAAGGAGGGGGAGGAGGTGCTCCAAATGTCGGGGCTGAGGTTCTTCTGCAAGCCATAGTGAGGACTATAATACAACAAACTCTCTCCCTGTAAGTCACAAAGTGCATGGGGGATACAGAGATCTACTCACAGCCTGTGAGAGAAGGTGCTCATGCCAGGGAGAGTGGATGCTGGAAAGCTGCAATCCAATGGGAGACCTGAACAGAGAGAAAAGACCCCTGCTTCTGGAGATGGAGAGCCCTTGCTTCCAAACTAGAGCAGCTTATCCTTAAAAGACTACACCCCATGAACTAAAACGACCCATGCCATGCAGTTTTGGGAAGACTGTTTTGCCCATGGGAGGGACTCACATTACAGCAGGTCAGGCAGGATTGCTATTCGTAAAACTGGAGCCATGCTGGAAAAGTTCAGCGAGAGCTGTCTCCTGTGGGAAGGACCCTATGGCATAGCAGAAGAAACTCCTCTCTCTAAACAAACTACAGAAAGATTTCAAATGAAAAACTGACCAAAACTCCCATGCCCTGTCTTCCCTACGCTATCAGTGAGAAGGATGGAGGGTCTGGAGGGGAGGAAAAAAGGTCTTCTACAAGTTTTTTTTAGTTCTCATTACCCTCTTTTAATTCTGTTAATTAATTTTCTCTTTATACCTTTGAAGTTTAAGCCTGTTTTACCTTTAGTGTTTTCTCCTCATTTCAACTCATGAGTCCTTCAGTTTTTCTTTCCCCCTCCTCTGCTCAACTATAGCAGAGGTGAATGAGTGATTATTTTCTTTCATGGGTGCAGGGCCTTTAGCCAGTGTCAAACCACCTAAGTTGTATAACCAGGTATGGTCACCTCTGTTTTGGGTTCTGATTGGTCAAGGGTGCACATGAACACTGCATGATCAGAAAGCTGATTAGTTGGTTAGAAGTACATATCAACAGCAACACCTGCAGCAGCAGGCAGCCAATGCATATTGTTATCTTGTCACAAGAATGTAAATAGATAAGAACTTAGCTTCTGAATACAGCATAAAGTGGCCTGTATTTTTGCAATAAATGGTTCTCTTTGGAACAAGAACCAAGAGGGTCTGTGTCTCATTGCTACAAGCTCCCAAGAGTGGTGATTGTGATGGTCTACAGTTATTATAGCCCTGATGGTTTAATCATCCAGAACTAACCTTCCTGTACCTGAACAGAGATTCAGCAGGGTGCAGAGGCAGGTACATTCACCTGGGACTTGAAAGACTAATTTTACTTCTGACTCTGCCCCTGCACCCTCACGTGTCTTAGGCAAGACTTTTCTCCATTTGCCACACTCTGCCCTGTCTGCAAAGCACAATGTCCTCAGGGAGAGGAGCACCACTCACCCTGCTGCTTTGCACAGCACAAAGTGCTGCCAAACACAACCCTCCAGCACAGCCCCAAAGAGAGTAACCAAGGTCTTACTGGACAAAAAAATTTGTCAAGTTGATTTTTCAGGGTTATTTTACCGTTTTTCTGCTTTATACACATACATTCCTTTCATTGTATTCCTTCTTAATTGCATATCTTTACCAAAATGGTTCCAGCCTCTCTTGGCTTTTTTGTCTTGGGCCTGGTGATACCTCTCTAAAATGAAAAGATAAATTATCCAGGAATTAAATTGTTCCTATAACAGAAATTGAAGTGACTGCAGCTACCCAAACCCAGCTCTGCACTGCATCCAAGGGTCAAGTTGAATCTCCAGCCACCAAGAATGCTACTTTATAACAAATTTTTCAGGGCATTCTGTGCTGAGTGTCTTTCCAGAGCATCTCTTTTGTTCATTTGGCTGGTGTCACTTCCCTCTCAGGGAACTTTTTCAGTACAACAAAATATTTATCAATGCTGAATGCTCTGTGAAGTAGAAGTGGGAAAATTCTCTTCAGTGGAAGATATTTAAAATATTTCACTTTCCAAGTAGCTCTGTGAATACAGAGAAGTGCATAACTTAAACACAAGGAGTTATTGACCCAGAAGTGATTAGCATTAGTGTAAGGCTTTCAGACCCTTTTTCATCTTATTGATTCTAAGCAGAATAAATCCGTAAATGATAATAGGGCTCAATTTAAATTACCTACAGCAAGTGCTGCTTTTCAGCTCTTGTCAGACAATCATGCTGTTCAATCAGCTCCATTCTGTATGTACAAAGCAAATTAATGTGTATAAAACAGTCGTAACTCAGGCCACTTTTCAACAAAAGAATCTTTTATGTAGCACACAACTGCCTTTTATCGACATGCTTTTAACTGAACTTATAATGCTATATCCATATTCTATCTAATTATAGCAGAAAATTCATGTATCTTTCAAAATACTGACCATACCTTTTCCTTTGTAAAGTTCCCAGAAACTTTACGAGGGTAGGGAAGGATGTTCTCAGTTAAGCTCAGACTTGTTTAGAAACAGTGAAAGGGTACACAAAGGCAATTCTGAGCCTGTGGCAGCCAAGCAAAGTCTCAAGGAGAATTACACTGCTGCACTGGTGCTGGCTCCTCACTCCTTGAATCCAGTTTGTAAATGTACCTCCCAAAGCCAGGGAGAGAGCATTGCACATGAGGCATTAATACAGAAGCCTCCAGACTGCAACAATTATTTCTTAAGCAATTTGTTTCTGTTTCAAAAGGCATCTTTTGTGTGTCTTACTTTCTTCTGTTGCTGAGTTTACCAAGGAACAGGCAGACAGGATACTACTTCTTTAAAGGGAGAATTCCTGGGACAAGAGAAGCAGCAATGGCAGGAAACAAAGAATTAAAGGTGGACTCTGGAAAATACTTCTGGGTCAATCCAAGACATTTGGCCTGTGGAATTATCTTCGAAAGGCAGCAATGCCAGTGGTGGGGGAGATTACTTGCACTTGTCTCTGCCATTTCAAGTAGGATGGCTTAGAGAGAGCTAGGGGGGGATTCTACAGAGATGGAGGACAGAGCACAGGCCTTTTATTTCCATTTTGACATCACCAAGTCCAGACCTTGCTGTGAGCAGGAAAAATCCTGTTGTCAACTTCCACAGCCTTTGCAATAAAGCCTCAAGCTAAGACAACAGTGCATATTCTTCTTTAAGAACCACACATGCCATACCATGGTTACCAGCAGCAAAGAGCAAATAAACCCAAGGCTAAAATCAACTAAACTGTTGACATTGATTTTAACATGGGTACAACTCCACCTCAAGGATGTACAATGCAATTACTCAATTTTATTGCCAAGCTCTTCTGACAGGTCTGGTCTGCACTGACACTACACATGGGACTCCCATTTAACATTTTGCTTTAAACATTTTCCTATTAACCAGTCACCCCAAACACAGATTAAGGTGGAGGACATGAGTGCAGCCACTCTCAGGTGCACACAGTTGCAGCAAGTAGCTACAGGAACACCACACAGAAAGGCAAGTTCTTCAGAAGAACACAAATACTCCTCCTGATCAACATGTACAAAAGAAACGTGTAAACGATGCAGCTGCACTTCCCACCACACAAACACACTTGCCTGGCATTCAGATGAGCAGGTGGAGCACAGCAGCCAGTGCTCCCCCTCAGCTCCCTACAGGAGTGACCTTCTCTTCCTCTTTCTTCACTTCTCCTTTCTTGAGGAGTTTGTCAGGCACTGCAATTAAAAGTCTGTGAGCACTAGTGGAGTTAAAGTAAATAGATGTTTAATCTCTCTGGGGAAATATTTAAGAAGTGTACCCAGAAGTATTTACTGAAGATTTCACTAATTCAAATAAAACAAGTTAAAATTACAGACTAGACTGGCTATTGTCAGTTTTCTGAAAACCTTTCAATTCAAAAAAGCAAATGGAAATAGTAAGTTCATTTGTCCTTGGCTTTTTGACTGGGAGCAGAGCTGATATTGATGTGGTGAAAGACATTAGTATTTAACTACTTGAAGAAATTCACATTACCACAGTGTCCTTTTAAAGTGCTGTACTTATGTCTGCCAGATAAGTTGCTATTAGCAACTCTAAAAAACCAAAAAAACACCCCTTAGATTACAGTCTTGAACATAGCAATTGTTTATTCCACTAAGTTCTTTGTAGCTTTCTTCACTCAATATTTGAAATAGAATTAAAATGCTATCCCTGGAAAAGAACTATTTCTTCTAAAGTGTATATATCACTCACTGTAAAAACAGACTTTAAAAACTAATGTAGCTGACAAGTAATCTTCAAGTTTTATATCATAAAGTAAAACAAGTCCTTGTGAGAATATTGACTTGCCCCTTAAACTTGACTTTCCAGTTTTTAAGCTAAATAAAAGTATATTGGTAAAATCCTTATACTGAATTGAGTTTGATTTCTCTGAAGCATGTGATAATTCCTGTTTGCCCTCCAACACTCTTTTTATTTGCATACCACTTTTACAAATTTATAGTACCATAAAGATCTAGAGGAGTAGAGTTTAGATGTTTTACATTTAAAGTTGAAGCAAGCATTTTATCTAGGACATATCAAACCCTTTGAGAGAATCTGCTTTAAAAATTTAAGTAATGATTCTGTAGGAATAAGTGAGGCCACCTGATGTTAAAAACAAAATAATTTTTTAATGTCTGCTTTACTAAATAAAAAATATGTCTAACATTCAGATTTGGTGGGCTGAGCTTTCCATTCAGGTAAACAACATTCTATTGAAATAGCAAACAAAATCCTTGCTCCCAAAAACACTGACACTCTGCATTAACAACACAGAGTGACAACATGGCTCAAATTCAAAAAACAACAACATGCCAGTAGATTGTCAATTACCATACTTCTACACAAGAGGATCAAATTAACAACTCAAATGAAGAAAACAGATCCAATCTGGTAGTAGTGAATTATCAAAGGAGGAGCAAAATTATTAAGTTAGAAAGAGTGTTGGAAGGTCCTGCTTTCCTTTCAATGTGTGTTAGAATCCAGGTTAGCTCCCAGCATGGGGGTTTCTGCTCTAAGAACTGGGCAGTAACACGTCTTGGACCTGCAGGAATGAACATAGGATCGACTTGCTTTGGTACAGAAGCAGCTTTGCTGCTCTGTTCATACTTAAATACAAGTATCTAGCCTGTTTATGTGACACAAGAAAAACAAAAGCTTCAGAGAATGGAATTCTTTCACTGACATCATTATGAAATGCTATTCACTGGCAATTTATATCTAAAAATACAACTAGTCTCAAAATTTCCCTTTATGAAGTTTGCAGCCCAGTGCCTTGCAGAAGCACAAAGTGCCATGTTCCATTAGGCTCCATTATCAATAATTCTTTATGGTATTTTAGTCAGAGGGACACACTCTTTAACTAACCAGGGGGAAGGAACAAGACAAGAGTGACAAGAAGAAGAATCTCAATGGCAGAAAATTGTTCACATCACGTGCATCCAGCAAGTGAGGTTATCAGTTTGGAAGATACACTTTCCCTATTAGTGCCAAAACACTTCACTAAAGAAATTTAGTTAAATATGCCTTCAGGAATGGGCTGAAATACTGCTGAAGTGGGGCTTTCAGGTCTCACTTTAAAGTGAGACTTCAAATTCTATTCTGTGGACTCACAGAGGGACCAAGACTCCTTTTTCTCTTACACAAACACTCTTACCTAGACCGTCTCCAAAAATATTTTTTTAAAAATTACAGCTGGCCTCAGATTCTTCTCAATTCTTACTTTTTTTCTGGCAGTACTGCTTAAGTTAATCTTCGTTGTCTCAGAACAGATCCTAGATTTCAATGCTTTTCTAGTTGCAAAAAATGCTGCTTTCTTCTGGAACAGAGGATCTAGATTTAGATCAGTCACTACATTAATTTTTCTAATGCATTCCAGGTCTCTGGAGACAGGTGGTTCAGGATGGAGGGAGATAAATATAGCTGTTTCTCCATGGAGCATTCTGTTGCCTTAGGCTTCCAAATCCAAATTAAGTAGTTAATGATTTATGTATACACTGAGCATTAGCATCTTTGTGCCATGTTAGTCATCAGATCACAAGTGGCTCTAAAGAGGCTTTAGTCAAACAAATGAATATTAGGTTGAATGATTCAGCTCACTTCATGTAAACAGTTCCAGCATGTTCACATTGATCATCACTAAACAGCACAGAGGCAGCAGGCTCAGTTGTAAAGCTGAAGAAGAAAACCAACACTATCACAGGAGCAGCAAGCCCCTGGCTCTTCTTTACATTCAGGTTTTATCACATGGATAAGCCCTTCTCCAGGTGTATTATCCAAGCTTGCAAGCATTCACTGTAGGTAGTGTTTTTATTAAAGCTTCACTGATGCCATTATGAAATTGCAGGACCGTGTCTCTTCCTTTAAAGGCAACCTTCAACTTCCAAGATCACAAGAAACACTGAACCTGTAAATGCATAACCAGAGGCCAGCTAGATTTATGCATACATGCAAGTATTAATGACTTTTTTTTTAAGTTAATTCTTAGTGCAGAGATTTAACTTGTACTTTTTAGACACTGAGTAGGCAATACAGGGCAGGTGTGAATTCTTCATCCTCACCAAAGCTTCTGGTTGTACATTTTGCTCTTCAAACCAAAGTTTCCTCTGAGGTTGTTGGGTTGGCTTTTCTCTTTCTCACTTCTGATACTCAAGGTGAATAATTTTATCACCTTCACACTGTCTTCACTGACAAGACCAACCCTCAGGAATCTCTGACTCAGGAAACCAGGGTGGAGGAATGTTGGGAGGAAGACTTGCTCTTGGTCAAGAAAGACTGGGTTAGAAAACACCTATGCAAACTTGACATCCACAAGTCCATGGGCCCTGAGCATGCTAGTAATGAGCAGAGTTTACTCTGCAAGGAAAGCAAAATTGTCTCAAAACCAGAGTTAACTTGCATGGATGGCCTTAAAAAGAAAAATACAGAGACAACTTGAATAATAATAGTTTTCAAGGTTAAATTACTTTTGTTTTGCAGATTCAAAATCATTACTGCAAATGGTTTGGCCTGACCAAGTGGAATAATGAAATTTCAAGAAACGGAACAGTTACAACATTTTTTTTGTTTGTTTATACTCTGCTTTAGATAAAGTGACATCAGAAGTCCTTTAACAAAAGTATTCCTCAGCTGTATTCCCAGTCCCACATTGACAAGGCAATTCTCTGAATGTAGAGAAGATAAATTGTGCTAATGCCACTAAGCAAACATGACATTTTTGTTGTACTGTGATCATAGATGAGTCACCAAGTAAAATGATTAATCACAAATCCATGTTACTAGGCTCATTTAGAGATGATTCTCCCTTCACAAAGCAGGTAGAAGCTCTAAATTTATAGGCTAATGCGTTTATTCTAGCTGTAGCAGTCTCATTATTGGTCTTAAGCATCAGAGTCTACAGGAAATTTGTGTGCAATTAAGCTACAGTGATGACCTCCTTATACACATTTTGGCACTTTTTTATCTGATAGTCTGTTGTGCAAATATATAAATGAATTGAAGCATTACATAGAAATTACAGCTAACGCAATACTGAGAAAAATAGACATATCCCCAAACTTTAATACATATGCCAATAAGGTATCTCAACCATAAATTACAGTCATTTTATCAGTCTGCAAATGGGTTTATCAGTCCACAAATGGGTTTGTGCTAAGATTTTAGACTGCTTCATTTTTGCTTGGCTAACATTTGTAACTTCTACAAACAGTTTTATGACCTAAATTGTTTCAGGAGGAAGTGCATACATTTGTGGAGCAACATGTTTATAAGTCAAACACACACTGTGAATACTTTCTATTTGGTAAATAAACTCACCTTCTTTAAAAATTAATCAGAAAAAGAACATTCTTTCAAACTTCATAAAGGCTTGCTAGCACCATAGTGCTTTTTCCCTCACCTTGAATTTAATAACATTAAATACTCACATAGACTCATGCATTTTCTTATCTGCCTACCAAATTAGACAATATAAATTATCACTGAAGTGATCATTTGCATCTGCCAAGGGTAAAAGGTTGTACCAACCCTAGACATGATAGGCCCTGGTCCCCTGTACTACCCAAGAGGGACTATTCCAAAGCAGATCTGGTTGAATATCAAACATGATTTAAAGAACATGAAATAAATACATGACAATTTGATGAACTTTAATGTTCAATTATACTTTCAGCAGGGAGTAATTAGCTGAATATAAAAAATACACTTGTGAGTGTATGGTGAAAGTCACTTAGCACCATAATCACAAATTTTTAGACTCTCCTAACACACAATGGTTTTGCTTCATCCAGCAGTAACAAAGAGAGTGGATACAGAGGTCCCCAAACTGGTCTGTGTTCTAGAAGAGCAGGGAGGAGTTGCCAGGTAGAACCACCCAGGAGTTGTGAGATCCTAAGCAGAAAGAATTTATAGTAAGCAGCTGACACTGCTCTTGCCAGAAAGTACCAGCCAGGAAGTGAACACACCACTGTGCTCCAGCTTTGGAACAAGATCAAGAACAAAACCTTTGAACATGCACCAACCTGCCCTGCATGAGGAGCATTTATTGCTCAAAGGATATACCCAGCATCACAGTTCTTGTATACTTCCCATGCTCCTCAAGATCATAATTGGTGCCCTGCATCTTAAAATACCTCTGGAATGCAGGAGACATGAAACCTACAAAATGATCTAAATTATGTCTAGATGCTGCCCATACCTGAAAATTGAACAGCTATTAAAATGAACTAATTTCAGCTCTTCCTTTGCTCCTACTAGGCACAACAAAAAGTAAAACAAAACCTTGTGACTACTTATTTCTACACTGAACAAAGAAAGGAAGGACTAAATCAGATTTTAACCATCTAAGAAAGGAAACAAATACCATTAAATTAGAATTACCTAAATAACAAGGATGGTCTATAATGAATTAAAACTAGGTTTTCAGCAACTGCCGTGTTGTACTCACACCTTACTGTTCTTAGGAAGTATAGACAGGAACTGGGTGTCAAGAAAAACAAGCTATGTAGATATAAACAGCTATCTGTCACATTTTTAATCTCTCCTCTGTGATCATGATTTAAAACTTTATTCCCTCCTTTCAAAATTATTTGGGAACACGTCTTCCCTAGAGGAAATATCCTACAGTTAAAGATGTTAGAACAGCTACTGACACAAGAGGATGGCTCTGCAATCACACAGAAGTGCTCAAAGCCTTCCTAGTTCTGCACAGAATCATTAAAAGCTTGACTTCCAAGGATGAACCCAAGATTCCAGGGAGAACTCCTCACATGTTCTCTGCAGTTATATGTGTTGTAAGCTTTTTGAAAGGTACCAATAACTGTCAGACAAGCAAAGAGAGAAAAAGAAACACTATAGAACACGTCCCTTTGAAGCAGTACTTTGCTCCAAAGGAAGCCAAATTCAGAGACTATTATTTAAAAAAAAAAAAAACAAAACAAAGCTAGTCAAGCTACATCTTTTCTGCACTGCCTCACAGGGACAGACAGCTATGTAAATTATGAGACTCAGCACATTACAAGCTGGCTGCTTGTTTTCTATCATCACCTAATATTTTCAACGCAAAATTCTCAGTCCTCAGTGAGGAAGTCTGAATCCAAAACAGAAACCAGGAAATTTAAACAGCAACACAGTGCATAGAGAAGTTAACACTAAACAGGAGTGTACTTCCACCTTTCAGTTGCAATAAGCAGGACCAGGCAAGAATTAGCAATCACCATGAAAAGAAAAAGCTGTCTTTTCCCTTAGTAACTGGAAATGTTATTGTAAAACTGACCCTTAACAGACAGATCCCTACTTCAAAAACAGCATAAGAGGAAAAACAAATCCCCCTATCATCTTTTAACAGGGCGTAACAGAATAAAGGAAAGCCTTTGTAGCAAAGCAACATTGGCAGCTGCAGTTTAAATTCCAGTAAATGACCAGCGTGCTCCCTCTGGTGACAACAGAGGGGCTGAGGCACCTGCCGTGGGTACCAGCACAGCAGTCACACTCCAGGGTCAGCTTCTGCAATAAATCCTCCTTCTCTGAGAAAGAGAAGTGATCTACATTATCAGAAAGTTCTTACACCAGTGATACTGCCACATGGAAGTCACTGCAGCATGGAGGAAAGAACATGAAATGAGATTTCAGAACAGAAATGTGGATTTGGATTTAAATTTAGATTTGATTTCAGCACTAAAGAAACAATTTACAATGGATGAATGTTCTAGAAGGAGGTGAAAAAAATGTTTTCTACCCAATAGGGCACGGGATCTTTAGGAACACATACAAAGGATCTCAGGAAACCAAACTGTAATTACTTTTGTACTGGAAAATGTTTGGATGAAGTGTACAGTTCAGGCCAGTATAATAAGAGTGGGCCAAGGACAGCAAGTCCATAGCCAATGACAACTTTCCCTGCCAATCAAGCAAAGCAAGCTTAGTGTGGAAATCTTCATTCAGCTTGTGCCTCAATAGCATTTGGCCATCAAATGAGACTTTCTCAATGCAGTGAAACTGGGTGCACTTGAGAGAGAAATTAAATGCTTAAGGAGGGCTAATAAGAGATTCATAACACCTTTGGTTGTGCTCACATAATCCTGGTGACAAAAAGCTGTTTGCCAGCAGATCAGACTCACCCATGCAGCTGGTCCCTTGATAATGAGCTGCTACAACAGGCCGGACTGGCAGAGTTCCTGGGTTGCAGAAAGCGTAAGCATCGGCTTCCCTGCAGCTTCTGGGTGCCATCCAAGGAAACGTCAGCCCTTACAACAAGCCAACATCCCAATGGGTTAAGGTCCTTACATTTCAATTTGTTTTTTGTTGCAAAACATTCCACGCTGCAACTCACCTTTGGGTGAAAACAGAAAAAACACACAAGCAGGCTGCTCAGGTGAAGGTATAGCACCACAAGAGCAAGAAAAGCTCTGTTCACAACAATTAAAGATCTCTCACAGTTTGACAAGTCTTGCTGTGATATGCAGCAGTTTTCACCCTGTCCTTCTCCATCCCTTGACATTTACAGAAACTGGGATAGCAACATTTGGTCAGTTTTAACTTCTGTCAGTCTTTGATGAGAATCAACTCCCAGAAGTGCTTGATGAGCCACAGCCAAGACAAAGAGGGCAGTTTTAGATCCCTGAGAGGCTGCAGGAAACTTTTTGCATGCTGAGGAATACATCCCTATGCCAGTTATCTTCTTCTCAGGTTTTCAGGACTTTTTAATTGGATTCCAAGGGGAAAAAGGTGTTTTTGCAGTGTTACACTTCAGTACTGCAGAAGGCAAATTTGGTTCAGGGACACAACTTACACAAGCTAGCAAGGGTCCTTACTCTTGCCTATTCAAAGGTTGGTGACGGCAAAGCCACAGCCACTGCCGTGTCCTTGCTGGTGCTGAGCATAAATATTAAAAAACACCTCTGGCACAGGAATCAAAACAAAGGAAAGACAGCTTTAAGTAAATGACCTTGGGTTATATAATTCACAACAATTAATTGCTTCCCTACAAAACAATTCTTGCCAGATTTTGAGGATAACAAACCCTTTTAGTTAAGGTGGGACCAGTTTGCTTTCTGCCATCAGGAACAGTCAAGGTGTGTCACTTTATTTGTATTTTCTGCCTGAACAATGACTCCACAGGTCCTGTATATGAATACCCCTGCTCTGAAGAAGATACCACATCGTTTCATAAGAATATTTTTGCTATAATGTTAATTTTAATTCCAACCTGTACTTCAATATGCACATAACTATTTTCAAATACAATGAAAATTTGAATTAAACAGCATCAGAGCTTTCAGTAAATCCTTCACAACTTCAGAAAAATCTCTATAAACATTGTGTAAAGTAGATACAGAATGTACAGAGAATGGTTTTCTATACAAAAGTGCATTTTAGCAATACAATTAGCTGAGAACCTGGAAAAAAACCCCCTCAATTTAAGCAATACCATATACTCTAATCTATACCCTCATCTCTCCCCCCCACAAAAAGAAAAAAAAAATGAACACCCCACATACCCCTTTGCTTTGGTTATTAACTATATTCAAGGCTTCAATATTACAATTATTTTTTTTTACATTGAAGAATTTGTCATTTGGAAATGTTTTAAAGTTAGCCAGATGAGAGAGAATGCAAATATGATTCATCAGAGTTAATAGTCAAAACAGACAGCCTTTGAATATTACTTAGATTTGCCCTTGATTAATAAACTAATCTTTGCAATCCTTAAATGGACAACTACTGACTTTTCTGTGCCCAAGAATTGCAAGATCGGTAAGCTTAAGAACATTAAACCAATAATTCTAACAACATTTACCATGAAAACCTGGCTTATATGAACAAACTTTAAAAGCTCCCAAAACAGTCAGATTTTTTAATATTTATAGACCAATGCATCAACTGATTTCAATGCTGAAAGAGTTTTAGGAGAAAAGAAATGGCTTCAGGCAATTCAGCATAGATGAACAGTAAATATTGCCATTTTTATCTTTCTGTATTGTATATGCACTCTGATGTAAATGCATATAAGTGAGTTCATGCAGGTTGGTTGGTTTGTTTTCTCCCCAGAGAATGATCTTCACAGGTTTCAAACCACAATATGAAAACTCAAATTTGAGCCCAGGAAAGTCTTGCTAAGACTTCTCTTGCTCTTCTGAGTAAGCACCCCATACTGAGCACATTGTAACCATCTTTTTACCAGCTTCCCAGATAAGAAAAATAGGTATTTTAACAAAAGATGACATTAGATACACAGAAATCAGCCAAGTTTGTCAAGCAGCTTTCTTCCTCATATTTAAAATCATATTAGAAAAGAATATTCTCTCTTGTTTACAGTCCTATTGCAATCAGACTTTCAGTGCTCCTTCTAAGCCTTTTTAGAGAAAAAGTTACCATGGAAGCAAACTGTTACTGTTACAGAGTGTAAACTGATTATATTAACATTGCAGTGAGTACAAAGTTCTACAGACACAGTTTCAGTACCATGAAGCCATGTAACTATGAGCTTTTTCCTCTGTGACTCCATGTTGCTTTTAAGCTTGACATTTTTTCTTTATTAATAAATAGCAGGGATTTGATTTATTTTTTAAAGAAAAAACAATAAGGATGCATTATTTTAGCAGTCTGTTACTCTTCTTCATCAGAACCCAGCAGTTACACCTGCAGCCACAATGGCCAAAACTTAAATCAGCATGACCAGATTTCACTGACATTCCAACTGTTTGACTATTACCACGGGTATTTCACAGAAATTCACAGATTTAGATTGGAAAAGTCCTTTTAAGATCATCAACTCCAACCCTAAATCTAACACTATCAAGCCTACCACTCAATCACGTCTTTAAGTGCCACATTTACATGTTTTTTAAATACCTCCAGGGATGGGGTCTTCCTGAGTGAGCACTGGGCATGCTGCAGGGAAAAACATGAATGGGACAGAAACCATCCCGCCACCACAAAATGAGTGTGTCACTAGAACTACAGAGGATGAGAAAGCAAAGGGAAAATACTCCAGATGTGTAGAAGTATGTGAGAACTCTTGAATCCCACAGCCACTTCAGGCCTGATTCTCTGAGATCAGGAAGAGACAACATAATATCTCTGAGTACTTGGCAAAGAACATTCAAGGTAAGCAAGATGCTATTCTGCATTCTTAGCAGAACATTCAGAGTTTTGTATTCTTATGAGCATCCTGGATCTATGAGATCACAGAGCCATAAATTATTAGCAAGGAATCTCTGTAAATCCACTCTCTTCTATCATCTTAACTGTCACACATGCAACTGAAATACCTGCTGGAGACAACACAGCACAATCAGCTATTCTGGCACCCAAGACCTTTTCATCCAATGTAACAGATGAGCAACTGGACCCATCTAATCACTTAGAATAATTTATACTTACATGCTCACACTATGATGGAAATAGTATCCTCTCTCACTTCATGATCTCTGGAAGCTAATAGACAGGTGACCAGAATGAACTGTACCTCATCAAAATGATGGGGTCTTCTCTCAACAAAAACCTGAGGCATTTTAAACTCTGAATAACTGCTGAAACAGAATAAAGTGACACACTTTCATGCTCCACCACACTGAGATATTGCACCTTTCTTACAATTCCCTTCAGAGTTTCAATTCTCTACAGTACTTAGTGTGCATTTTTCTTCAGAAAAAAAAAATTCCATCACATTTCAAAGTCACTGCAGAAAATAAAGGTTGTACTGAACTGCGACAGTGTACACATAGTGAAGTATTTAATGATGAATTCATCCATTACCATGAAAGAGTTTAACAACTGCACCCTGAAATTAGCCAAACTGATAGCAATTGAATTTTATCTTCCATACAAGATATTTAAAAGAAGCTCCAGATTTAAGTCAATCTAAATTCTCAGTAAAGCGTATACTGTTAGGAAGTTTTTGGTATTGATTATACAGGAGGGAGCAACTGCACAGTACAAGCAAATACTGACAGGTCACAGACACTCATGGTTAGTGAGCTTAAAATGACATTACCTGGCTTTTAGTCAGTCAGTGGCCAAGCCTGGGGACCTGCTGTAGAGCAGCAGTACATTCAAATGTATTAGTTTGACTATGGATCTCATTTATTTCTTATCAAAACCCTTTTAGAGACCATTGTTCAGATAATTTACTGGTCAGTTTATTTTGAGGCCAAAAGGAATGCCACTTCTGAAAGAAAAATACTTCAGCTGTCAGGGCTAGTAAGTCTGTGAAAGACATGAAACATGAATGTCAGCAGTCCTAAAGCTGATTGTGCATTCTGCAGAATTGGGCTGTATCCTGCAATTACAGATACCTGTGGCCACACTAAACTGTAAAAATCCTTCAATCAAGAGCAAAATTAAAGTAATGAAGCATCAACATAATAAAAAATTATTTCCTAAATTCAGAACCCAAAAATACTTTTATAATCCTTTAAATTTCACATTAAAATTTAGAACTATAAATTTTATTTCAGCTGTGGGGGAAGGAGCTCTATAAAAGGAGTTCCAAGATAAAGACTAAAATCAGCTTGAAGACCATCAGAATTAAGAAACAGGTTCAAACCATTATTACTTCCCTACTTGGAAGCCACAATTCTACCTAATTTTCTTACCATGAGAAATTTCAAAAGCTGATAGACAACAAAAGGAGAATTCTGATACATGTCATGGTGTAACAACTCACACAGAAGACAACCTCAGCTAAACATACAATTTTAAAAATACATCTGCATTAATTAAATTCTCCTGTCAACAATATGACTCTATTTAGATATGCTTCTGGGGAAGAAAACCACTTAAGTTGTGTGCCACTTGTTTGCACTTCTGTTTCCAGTAGTGTTTTTAACTATTTTAAGTAGTGTCCTAGGCAACTTAATTGCAGATTAGTGTATTTTCAATGCATAAATGTATTTCTATTGAAATCTTTTTACAGAAATACTAGGGATGTACTGGTGAACCATTAGTAACAATCATAAGATACTGAGCAGCAAAATAACCTCCTGAAGACTAAGCCTGCAACTATTTTGAGGGAATTTTTTAAAATTTAGTTTGTTCCTAAGAACTACATTATTAGGCAGTATTTGTGTTACAGATTCTTTGCATTGTTTTCTGTGTAGTTTGACTTAAATCACAACTTTTAGAAAAGTATCAACAGTACTTCAATTTTGTACAAGTCAAGAGCAAGGCTGAAAAAAGCCCCATGGAGCAAAAGATTTTTCCTCATGCTAAGCAATCTTCCTAATAACGGGAAAGGAAAACAGAAAAAGTCAAGTGTAATACTAACTCCAAGTTGGAAAAAACCAAAGAAAGCTGAAGCATAACAATGCATGCTTTGTGTCATCCAAAAGCACCCCTACACCTACGTGCAAGTAAGTTAGCATGTCAGCCAAGTTCAAACTTCCTTAAAATTATATCTATTCAGGAGCTTTTCAGAAGACAGATAAGTTTCTGAATTCTTTGCTGCAAATTAGTCTCAAAAAGCTGAAGTTACTCAATACTTAGACCTTCTAAGCAAAATTACACTTGAGAAAAGATCTGGTTTGTATTGTTAATGCTAATCAAAATTTGGTCAAGAAATATATGTAAACAATAAGGATAATACATTTAAGGCTTAGAAAGAACACTGATAAATTCACCCCTGTCACATTAAAACATCCACATCTCCTTCATGGTCCTCCTCAGTCACTTTTAAAGACAGCACTTCTTCATTAAGAAATAATCCACTCAGTCTTTCCTTACGAGCTTGTCTTTGTTCTTTCAGCTGTCTCTTTCGTAAGGCCTTTTGCTGGAGTTTCCGTTGTTTGGAACGTTTCTGTCAAAATACAGAAGACCCAAAACATAAGATTTTATTCTGTAAATTAGAAAAAACAGCTCTAAAGTTGGCAAATATAAATTAACTTCTAAAATAACATCTGCTCTGAAAAATAACAAATACGAATTCTCAGAGGTGGTGTAAATATTCATCCAAAATCATACCTGATGTTAAAATATCAAGACCATTTACCACAACTGAATTATGAGGCACAACATTACCCTGTAATATTGCATAGTCAAGCCTTTGATTGGAGGAATCTTTATTGCTGGAGAAATGTTGTCTTACATTAACAAACCCAAGATGCTGAAGAGCAAGAACGAACTGTTCTTCTCCTTCACACTTGAAATGAAAATTATGGGAAGTGCCACAGTACTACTTTAAATGAAACATGCTTCAGAGGGTCCCTTCTCACCAAGGAATCTCTTGAGACATGCTCAAAGAATAAACTGAAGAAGATTCAAAAAGCCTGATGAAACTTCCAGTTAAAAAAAAAAAACAAAAACAATCAAGGGTGTCTCTACTGTCAAGAAATTATATCTAGATTAGGGTGATCATTCTTAAACAATTTTTTTCTTAAGTTAGATGAATAAGCCCTTATTCAAGCCCACTCAACTTATCCTAAACAAAAAGGAATTAGAATATCTACTACATACAAACATCAGGCTTTCAGTTAGAAGTGACGGGAAGAGCACAAGTTTAAATTCCTTATGATCACTGGTTTAGCTAGAGAACCCAGTCACTCTGTTCCTTCAGGACAAATGTCCCAGGTAAGATCAAGCTTCACAAGTTAAGAGTGCTTAATTACTACAGATATACATAACTAGAAACTTTACTTTTGAATCCCGGATTCTTTCTGCAGCACTTGTGGACAAATTGCTGTCGCTGTGTGCTCGACTCATGTTGGCACTGGAGTTTGAAGCCGAGTTGGCAATGCTGGAGCCGCTGCTGCTTGCTGAGCTGACCATGCTGGCACTGCTGCTGCTGGCACTGGCACCACTCACACCACTGGTGCTTGCACAGCTGTAGCTGCTCCTCTTCCAGCTCTCCCTTGCAGACCGCTGGCGAGGTCCATGTTCCTTGATATAGTTTCTTACCTTTAAAACAGAGGCAGCAAAATTACTATAGCTTGATAAATGCTGCACTGAGATACTCCTTTTCATGGAAAAAACCACAATCTGCCTATTAATAATAATGAAGTTGCTGAGTGACTTCAGTTAGGCTTTTTAAACACTTTCCTGTGGCTGCTTAAATCCCAAGCAGTCTGGAGTCACCCAGAGAACTAAGTTAACATTTGTGAAATTTCACTATGGAAGGAGGAAAAAAAGTAGGGAGAGCTGGGGAGGTCTTGTCTCTTCTGCCTGTCAGGTTTGTGACTTTGTAACAATATGCTGTTATTATTATTTTAACACCAAACAGGAATATCAGTCAAGTTCAACTGAACTGAGTTGTTTACTTAATGTTTCAAACCCCTTTATTTTGCTAGGTATACTCAAATAAAAGTGGGTGTAAATAAAGAAGCACTTTTCTACTTTAAGATGACACTTACAAAATCCTTGAAATATGAAATGGACCAAGCCCATAGAAGCAGTGAATGTTTTCCATTTCCAACTTTATCTTCATCATTATCAGTGCAACACTGAGGAGTTCAGTTTGTTTGGACACTGCATCTCTTCCCAACAACACATCTCAATAATTCAGTGACTGAGAAGATAGTAGGATGTATCTATTCCAGCAGCCAGGCACCCTTCCTTGTTGTAATTTGCATCTTGTAACATCTTTAAAACACATTATTCTCTATCCCTTTCTACATGAAATTTATGGTATTTCCCAATGAATTACAATCTTTGGGAGTTTTAAATGCTAGTTTACATTCAGTGAGCAAATGAAGACTCTCAGCTAGTTGATGATCATGAAGTGGAATACAGTGCCATTAACAGACGAGCTCCACAACATATCTCATTGCACACAGACCAGCTCTGGCTTAACACATAGTGAGAATATATAGTCAGTCTTTTATGTAAAGGTTTAATACATACAGTATGCTTTTGAACTCTATTTTCTGTCACTGACAGAATTGTGCTCTAGTGTCTCTCTCTGTATCTAATGATTATGCATAAAAATTGATCACAAGCTCGTAAGATTTTGCAAGATATAATCAGATGCTGAAACCCCAAAGTCAAATGTACAAACCTTAACTCACCTGTTTCAGTTTTTCATCTGTGAGACAGTTCAATTCAATAATGAATTCACTATCTGTAGGTGAGATCTGAGCAGTAGGATCAATAATTTTAATAATATCAAGTTGCTCTCGAAGGCCCATCTCTGTACTGACTTTGCGACTCAAATATTCAATGTATTCAACCTAGGACCCAAAGAAAGGCAGGTCATTTTGAAGTATAATTGATTCTAAATGAGAGAGAGAAAAAAAGAAAGAACCAACAGAATAAAACATGCTCCAATATCATGGTTCTAGCCTTGAGTATCCTTAAAAACTTAGGGTGAAAGTCTGAGTAGGCATTAAGCTGCCTCCTACAGATTCAAAGGACAAGGTTTAGTTTTGAGAATCAAGTACTGCACAGGTCTGTATTTACATCTACAGCACACAGGATGGCCTTTAAGTTGTGTCTTTTAAATGGAAGTTCTTTTGTACATTGCAGTTCTCACATAGGAAAAAAGTCACCTGTTCATCATTTGTCATTGCACTCCATGGAAGTTCATCAAGATTCCTATGCTTGTTTTTCTTTTTGGGAAGCAGACAGGGAGAGCTTGGAATACTCGGTATAACATCAGAAAGCACATCACTCCCACTTGTAATGTCGCTGCCAGGCAACTTGTAATATGCAAAAGGAAGAACAAAGCTTTAGAATACAGTAGGCAGACTGCAAATTATTCTAACACTATTAACAACTCAAAACATACCATCAAATTAGCAAAGCATTGATTATCTATGTCCTTTAACAAACTCTTTGTAATTACTCATAAACCTGCAATACTCCCTTGAATCTTCCCACAAACAAGTGCAGCAAACTCAATTCACACGATTATGTAGTTATCAGTTCTCTTTTTAAAAATTTGTGTTTAAGAAAACAGCAGATTGAAATTGCATTTCAGCTATTTCCCTTCTCCATCAGTGGAAATTGTCCATTACAATCCAAACCTAAATCCAAACCTCCCAGTTTGGAGCATAAGTCTAGTTTAAGGAAGATAATTTTAACGTAGGTCAGTAATTCCTACCAAACTCCATAATTACACAAGACAATTCAATTAAAATCACTGTCATTTGCCTGGAAGCAACTGAGAACTTCAGCTAGCTTCATTTATACAACTGACATGTGATTTCTGAATGCACTTCCCGGTAAAGTGGGACAGCTGGATTACTTGTGCTCAGATTCTGCCAGATAACACCACAAACTACAAAAAAGTCTTTCCAAAATCCTACAAATCTGGTAAGGTCTTGTAAGAAAAGCTTTTTTAAAAAAACAAAGAGCAATAAAAAAGCTAGTTAGCAATCAAACATACTGTCAGCTAACCAAGGCTTTTCAAAATAATTGCCAAGTTTATCTGGCAATTAAAATTTCCCAACTCAAGTGAAGCTCTGAATCTTTGGGATCCAACCTGAGTTGCTCCTACAGGCTGCATAATACACACACACTTGTTAGCTTCAGTAATATAGCATACATTGAGACCAACGGCTGGACTAAACAGCAAGATGCCAGTTCAGGGGAAGCTAGGGTTAGGTATCAGGAAAAGGTTCTTCCCCCAGAGGCCGGTCAGGCACTGGAACAGGCTCCCCAGGGCAGCACTCACAGTACAAAGCCTGACAGTTCAAGGAGCGTTTGGGCCATGCTCTCAGACACAGGGTGTCACTCCTGGGCTTGTCCTGTGCAGGCCCAGGACATGGACTTCAGTGATCCTTGTGAGTCCCTTCCAACTCAGGATATTCTATTCTATTACTGTTCAACTACAGCTAAATCCAGCATGCAATAGCCTACACAACATTTTTCATTTCCAGTGGAACCAGTTCACCTGCCACTCAAACTCGCTGTCTGACCAATCCCAGTATGTGCTGATAGAAGAGGAGACATCACTGCAGACACTGCCCTCAGGGAACAGATCGAAAGAGGTGAACTCCTGGTCATCCAGCAGAGAGTAACAATCATCCTGATCCCCCACCGACACGGATGAGAACAGCTCCTCGCTGCACTCTGAGCTGGCCACGCTCGTCCCACAAGATGTCAAGTTCCACCTGCAAAACAGGACAACACAATTAGAGAGCAGCAAACCTTGGCATCATGTGTCCTAAGAAATTCCTTTAAGCCTTGTAAAGCTATCTCCACTTTGCTAGTCAGTGATATTTTATACTGATGTTATTGCAATATGTTATAATTATGTAAATTGAAGTATTCTATTTTTAAATACTTTTAAAAGTACATAACACCAAAGAGAACATAAGGTTACAAATATCAAGGCAAAAATCCATACACAGTTAGTAAAATTACACCTTTATTTTGATATATTATCAGTTTCTACCTCAGAGCTATGACTCCTGCAGTATGGAAATTGCCTTTTTTTTTGGTGCTGTTTGTTTTTAAAACACACTGATCTAAACATAAAATTTTCTACATATTGGGATATTTAAACTTACACATAAACCGGAATAAACAGAACTAAGTAATTAATCAATTTGACTTTAGGACAAATAGAAGTCAAAAAGAAATTTCAGGTTGATAATCCCCCACAAAATTAAGACTTAATAAGGAAACACATTATGGATCTATTATTCACAACTCTGAATGTCAAAAACATTGGACATGCTATTGGAATGAGACAGTGCAAGATGGGGAAGTGACCTGTGTGAAAATGATACCACACCAAAACTAAACACTTTTTTCAGCTCATTATTTCTTTACAAAGCTAGTTGAAGTTGTTGCTAAAGGAAAGCTATTGAGAACTCAATTTTCACAGAACAGATTTTTTCCTCTAATGGAGTAAGCCAGAATGTAACAAGCTCATTAAATCAGTCTCCATATCTGGACTTATTTTACATATTGGAGAAAAGTAGGTCGAGACAAATATGAGTCAGCATAGCACTGCAATATAGCCAAAACAATTTGAAAAGGGCTTCTAGAACGCACCACACAAACCCACACAATCAACTCCTGTTCCATCAGCCTGTCCACTTCAGCCTGGCTAACTGGAAAAACATTCTTCTCTCCAACTGAGCAATCCTATCACCAGAAAGGCTACTCCTCAATCTCATTAAGCTGCATACCAGGCTGGCTAAGTATGTTTCTGATGGATTCATTCCCACATCTACTTGGCCAGGTGTGAACTTATCCAATGTTAAAGACATTTCCAAAACCTTCCTTGTAGCAGATTCAGGAGTTCTTACCCTGCCTCCCTTTCTGCCTCCCTTATAGATGTGCAATGCTTTGCTGGTAGAGACTCCTGTTGGCAGGCCAATCCATTGGTAATGAGCAGAACAAGACTTGGTGACAGAGCACATTTCTCAACATGAATATACTTTCAGAATCCATGAAATAATGATGAAAGGAAAGACAGAGTGGACAAAGTTTCCAGACATATCAAAACAAAATGTGAGGTACAGGGGCTCTAGCACTAACCAACTACACAGATACTCCAGGTACAGGCAGTCAGCCCTAGCCTTCTCATAGCTGGGGGCTGCTGTGCTCCCTGGGGTGAACTGGATTAGCAACAAATGGAAACTACATTAAAATTACTCCTAACTTCAAAAAACAGAAAGCCTTATGTGAACATTTTATATGAACTGACTGAGTTGCACATCTGCAATGGCTTAATCAGTGCAAGATAGGGCATGCCCTTTTTCCAGAGAAGTGAAACAGCCCCTCAAGATGGCTAGGTCACAGATCTGGGCTTGTAAAATGAACAAACCTGAGCAACACACTTGGGAAGGCAACACGAAGAGAAATGTACAAAATTAAATGCAAATTGGGTGACTATCACACATTTATTTACAGATATTCTAAGAATACTCATGTCCTATGACTTAAGAACCATAGTATGAAAGTATATCATGTTTGATCAATGCTCTTCATGCTGAATATTTAAGAATGTATAATTAAGAGCTTGCCCTTCTGAATGACACTTTTAAAGTGCTATTTCCATAACTTCATACAAATTCACTTTTCATAATTGTGTCGCAAAAATACTAATAACCCATAAAAGAACCCTGCAAGTCTGGAACAGGAATGTCAGAGACTGAAATCTCGTAGATTATTCTCAAAGAAAGTTATTGCTATATTCAAGCTTAATACTGTGCATTAGCAGAATTAGGTTCTTAGGAAAGCAGGACTGTGGTTTTGATTTTATGAACACAACTGGGATTTCTTTGCAGAGCTGTACTTGCACTTCTAGAATAGACCTTTTCTACAAATTACAGGCAGAATAACTTGCCCTTAATTAGTAGCATGGGGAGGAAATGTTTCTGCAGGAGTCAGTGCAGTTACCATGCTACCTAACTCATTCTGAATCGCTAAAGGTCTGCCTGGTGTCCATGCAAGGCCTGCCTTTCAGCCTTGTAAACACACCATATTCTGTCGCTGCCTACAGCCCTCAAAAATTAAGAAACTGGGAATGAGGCTAGGAGCAACCTGATCCTAGCGGAAAGTCTCCCTACTCAGGCAGGAGGAACTGGATGACCTTTATAGTCCCTTCTAACCGAAACCATTCTGTGATTCTATGAAAAAAACACATCTTAAAAAACGGAGCCAGCTCACACTGTGAACTGTACCGTGACGAGCCGAACCCAGACTAAGCCAAAAGGAAGGGTAACCCAGCAGGGCGTGCGGCGGACACGTGGAGCACCTGCAGCCCGTCCATGCCCGGTTAGTCCTGGGGTCGCGGCCCTGCTCAGGGGCGGCCCCGACCCCGCCGCGACCCCCGCGCCGCCCGTCTCGGCCCCTCAGCATCACCCGGTGCGGCAGCCCTGACCCCGCTGAGCGGACCTGTTGGAGTGGAAGCGGTGCAGAGGGTCGGTGCGGTGGCAGGAGGAGAGCTGGCAGCCGAAATCGCTGACGTCCAGGCAGCCCTCCTCGCTTAGGCTCAAGCTGCCGCCCCGCGGCGGGTGCTGGTGCGAGAGCAGCGGGCACGGTTCCTCGGGGGTCAGGAACTTCTCGTACGGCTCCTCGGTCATGGCGGCGGGCGCGGGGGCCGCGGAAGCGCCTCAGGCAGCGGCGGGAGCGCCCCGGGCACACGGCTTCGGCGGTGCCGCCATCAGCGGCCGGACCCGGGACGCGCCGCGCTGTCGCGGCCGCTCCTTCCGGCGCCGCGCCCCCAC